>JARJDV010005179.1:0-14439 GCA_030264675.1 Anaulacaspis nigra | reverse complement strand
TGTGCCACTCAGTTGATAAACGTCTCCGGGTTTTAGTTCATGTCCGTCTTTGAACCAGCGCAACGATGGAGTTGGAGATCCAACCACCTTACACTCAAAGGACACTAATCCTTCCTCCGTAAGGATGGCTTTCAAGCTTTCCATAAACCGTGGTTTTCTATAGTGTTTTGGAACTTCACATAAAAACATTAGAAGATGTATTACATTTAATAAATCAGTATTTCTTACTGGCCATTTTAATTTGGCAAGTTGACACTGCAGATGCACCCCCATCACTCATCGCCACACATTTCCACTCTCCAGCGTCCGCTGCTTGTGTTGCCTTAATTTGTAGCATGTATCCTCCCAAGCCGTCAGCCATTTGATGATAATTAGAATTTTCCATGTCTTCCTCGATTTTCCCCGCCGAATTGTACCAGGCAATGGATCGAGGCCAGGGAGGTACGGCCACTGCATTTATTCCGCAATTAGTTTAATTCACAAAATCACATTCACAAAATACATACCATTGCATGACAATAAGAGATTGTCTCCAATCTTAATAAATTCGTCTTGTAGTTCGCGTGAAAATTTCGGTGGACTTCCAGTTGGCGTTCCGGAAATGGGCTGCAGACTTCCTTCCCGACTGCTACCGCCCACGTGAACTTTCGAACTGGAGTATGCTTTACCCATGCAATTAACTGCTTCGCACGTATATGTGCCCAATGTGGTATGGTCGTCTGGATTCGCCGTAAGGGCAAAGACATCTCCAGCTTTAATTTCTCGTCCGTCTTTAAACCAGCGCAATAAGGGCGTAGGAATGCCGACAACCTTACATTCCAACGATACTGTTCCTGTTTCCGTCAGAAGAGCACGCAACTCTTCAAGGAATTCAGGTGCTTTGTATGTTTTCGGTACTACACCATCATCACCAAACAAAATATTATCAGCTCATCAAAACTGCAACCTTTTAGTTTCACTTACTCAGAACGTTGAGAAACGCTGAACTATGCACAGTTCCGGCATCATTTGTAGCCTTGCAGGTCCATTTACCATTATCCTGAGCAATCACTGGTGCAACATCAATGCAATGAAAACCTCCCTCGTTGACAAATCGAAATCTCTCTCCTTCTTTGACAAGTACATCGTTCTGGTACCAGTCAATCTACGTTAACAAACACGAAAACTATTAATATACAAACCGCTAATAAACCTAAATACAACCGTTAATTCTGTATGACTTCGGAGTTCAACCAAGAAACGTGTTCTTGTCCCAACTTTAACAGAGAGGTCGTTCAAGCGGCGCAGAAACGCCGGTGGTTCAGCTTCATTGCTGAGCAACGAATTAACCCTCAACTCAATATCTCTACTTGCAGAACCAAGCGGTGATTTAGCGCTAACAGTGTAGATTCCAGCATCCTTCTTCTGAACATCGTCCAGAGCCAGTTGTAGTACGTTGCCAATTTGCTTATGTTTATGACGTACAGCTGGCTCGGGCACCAAAAGTTCACCATCTTTGTACCTATAATAAATAAAAACCAAAATGCACACACAAATATGCGACTATGTAATCGTCGTCCTTAAAGTTGTTTGGGTTACCCAAATTGACTTTTATATGCAAGGCAAAGTACGAAAATAAAATTGCTCCACGTCTGAATTATAAGCATGTAACCCACAAGAGAGAGACTTCAAATTCATACGATATAAGTAAAATCATTACCTTGCTAATAATATCTTTATGCGTTCACTTAAGCATGGCACAAATCTTGGATTTTACCCGATTCCGATACGCGCGAAACTCCAAATTCTCTTAATGCGAACGACTCGTGAACACGATTATTGCATAAACACATTATGACTGGCGTTTAAATAGCAATGAATAACAATTCAAGAATGTACGTTTAGATAATGCACCGTGATTTAAATAAGTCTTATTAACTGATGGCCGAGATCCAATGAGATAATCACACAATTATAACACGACAACGTGGCTGCGTTAATCTGCACAAATCTATGAAAGTTTGTTTCTGCATAAAATTAGTTACAAACAAACGCTGCGTGGCGCTATCGAATAATAACAATCAAAAAGATCCCAATATGAATGAAGTCATGTATCACTAAGCTAAATTTAAATTGTGTTCTGACCGATAGCGCTGGCATTCTATTTTGCTATAGCGCACACCGCGTAGTTTTCATTGCCAAATCGTACCACTAAGAGTTGTTTGTTCGTAGGCTGAATGCAATTATAAAAAAAATGTTATAGAGCCATGAAAAACCACGCGCAAAAGTGTTGCTTAACTTTATGACACATTACTTAATCATCATCCATACCCATCATCAGTGGTCCACGATGAATTCGCAGCGTTCGCATACTGCTCTGCTTTGTTATTGGAGCATTTACAGCATTTACTCACTTTTGTCCCCATGATTTACTTAATTAGGGATGAGGTTATTTTAATCAATCCGTACACGAAGAAACTCATTATATTCCCGTGCGCACTCACGAAACTAAACTAAACAAACACAAACCGTTTTAAAATTAAATTAAACTGCACTTAAAAATATCTATCTCGTTCAGTTGTACGAAGGTACCATACGAAAACAATAAGTATATGAAGCACGATTGATGGTAGCACCGGAAGTGCGAGGAAAGTGCGAGCGCCCGTGGACCACCTCAAGCACACTACACGGAGTTTTGCAAAACTATGGCATCGCGACGCATTCGCCGTCCCAAAATTATTTTTACTTGGACTTAGCAGACAAACGCAAACACGAACGGACGGAGTTAGCGAAAAACGTCATCGCTGGCAATGCACTATATAGCTCAAGCCCAATCCAAATCATGTCAATCGATGATTTCACTCTAACTGCCTAACTTGTTGAAAGCGTTTATCCCAAGCTACAATTTAATTTTCAATTGCACTCACCAGGATATTTCCGTAGGGACTTCTTTATGCTGATCCACGAGTTCAGCTTGGAGCGTTATCGAGTTTCCTTCTGTCGTGGAGAGACATTGCAATCCATCGTCCTTAAATCTAGGAGGGACCCTCTCCAATCCTCCTGAAAATACAATTTTGTAATCAAAAATCCGGAAACAACTTGATTAAGCTGTTATCCATTCATTCATTGTGAAATCATTTACGCTAATATTCATTGTATTCATTCAAAAGTTGAAAAAAAACGTATGCATACATACAATGTTTATTTTCTTTCAGAACAGACGCACAAGCCAAGGCAAAAAAAGAATGGTCAGGCGCGAGGCTTGCGAAATAAATACGAAATGCCAAATCATACGACATCTAGAAGTTAAAAGTACGAAACTTAGGGTATTTATAGAATATTGTGCTCCAATTTTATTACAAATTAATAGTTTTCACGCAATATTGTTGAGCAGACAGAAATATCACCGAATGAATTCGAACGGAATTCGATTGCATCTTTGTCTGCGCACGCGGCTGTGTCATTAGCATCCGCGAAAAGCGTATGGCGCGTATGCAATTTGCTCGATTACACAATTCGAGAATATATGTGTCTAAAGTGCGTAGAAAATCCGCATTATCCAAACAAATATTTCAGCGCTGTTTATGTGTCTTGCATGCACGCTAATTGCTCCATGATAGTGAGCGCAGCACAATTTCCGCACTATTTCTGTATATCCCAAATATCGTTTTCGTTTTGGTCTTGCGCGATGAATAATAGAAATTATTGTGCCTGGCTAAGAATAGCATATTCGAGATTCCTAGCACGTCAAGAAATGTCTTGTTTACGCGCTCTAAATAATGTGTTCATACGTTATTTCATCGGCAAAATTATAAACGTACAGCTTTTATACGACACTATAATTAGACTACGATTAAAGAACTAATCACTACTATGCACGCATAGGGGATAGAAAACCTATAAGAGAACTAAGTAACTCAAAGCATATGCATGCTCTACCGCATATGATTTGTTTCTGCAAGTGAAAAGCCTAAAATTAGAACAACATCGAGTGAAGAAACAAGTAAAAAACAAGATTAGATTTGAGCGAACAGTTGTGTTAGCTATGTGGGTATGCGCAAATGTTTAATCGCATTTTAAAGGGATTCCGTGCATTTCCGCATTGATTTTACACCACATGTCCTCTTGTGCAATCAATCCGTACATCATGATCACATATTGAATTACGAGAGTGACTCGATGTACGTGTTTCGTATAACTTCAAAGACGCTGTGCGCCAGCTATAAAAAATTCAAATGTAAATACAGTGCATAAAAAAATAAACGCCAAAGCTTTAAAAATAACTCTATGTCTATGTGCATTATAAATTTGGCTCAGCCATTAGTGAAAGTAATCAAATTAATGACAATGCTTACGAGACATTGTAGTTTGTATACATGTAATAATATTATGTACGAGCTGACAGAAGATGCGTGTCGGAGTAGTTAATTCGAATCAGCGTAAATAACCGTGCACACTTGACACTGCACTGAATTTGGCGGAGCGCAGGTGAAAAAAAACTTAAACAAAATCCACGACATATATTAATAACTCGTAATTTTCCCAACGTTTAAACAGGGGCTTAGTCACTCGCTCGCAAGAATAGAATTTTTTGGTCATTCGCGACGGGCCAATTGTTCTTATTCGCGCGTGCCCGACGTGCAAATTGACTTATTTCGGAATATCCACTGACCTGATACAATTCGCATGTTTGTTAATTAAACTTATAGGTTCCCATTAGACTGGCTGCACCGAACATACTACGCGTCGAGCTTGTGCTAAAACAGGAGCAACGTCAGCCGGCTTACGGACGCAAAGCGTCAGAACAAATTTTAGCCGCTCTACCTTCATTATCGTACGTGTTGAATATATTTTTAATATAATTCTTCGATTAAAATACTTTCTGCTTACGTAAATACTTCCTAACAATTAGCCAGTTTAAATTTAACTATGCGTCGGGCATCGATTTTGCAAGGAGCGCAGCTAATTAACGCCTACTCATCGTGATCAGGAAAGCAGGATAGTACAGACGGGCTGATGACGTCTAAGGGTAATTAAAACCAATGTTATGTTCATATACTAGCATCCATTTCAAATACACTCTTCTTTGACTTAACAACTTCCTCTTCGTGAAAGTGATCAGCAGTGCGTTTCCGTATTTCGCTAACATCGCTCTCTGGTTGAGCCCATTCCAGGATAAGGCGTCTCCCATACAAATGCGTACTTTGAGACAGCGCTTCAAAGCATTTCTAGAATATAATATTAATTAATTATTAGTAGTTTAAACTAATAGGAAATAATTATTACCTTCGCATCACTAGCGGTAGTAAAATCAACAAATCCAAAACCACGATGCGAGTCGGTTCCTGGCGTCATTTTCTTAGGCAAACGTACCGATTTAATCTCGCCAAAAGTTCTAAAAAATAGTTATTATTATTAAAATATTCACAAAAGATCACTACTTAAACTTACTTGAATAATTCAGTCACTTCTCTTTGATTCGCCTGGAATGGAATATTTTTAACTAAAATTTTCGTGCCAGTTTGTTTCGTGACTTTAGACTTCTTCTTAGATGTTTTCACATCATTTCTGAAATATGAATGGAAATTAATGTCATAACTTGCATCTCAAATTTGAGTCATACATACCCTAATGTTCGCTCCGATCGTTTCAATTCCAACGATTTGCCTAACAAATTACTAAATTGCAACTCCTTCAATGCTTTATCAGCATCTGATTTAAACACGAATCGCACAAAACCATAGCCCATTGAAATTTTATTTTTAGGGTCGTATGGATCTTTCTTTGCGGCAACAGTCGCATAATTAATTTGGCCACATCGCTCAAAATGTTTATACAATTGTTTATCTGTGACATTAAAATCTAGATTTTTCACAAAAAGTGTGGTATCAGCTTCAGGTTCTGGCTCATCATTTTCTTCTTCCTCTGCTACCTCTTCTTGTACCTGGACTTCAGGTACTTTATTTACAATAGAAGCTTCCTTCTTTGCAACAATAGATACATTTTCCTGTTTTGGCTCTTCATCAATGTCCTTAGGTTTTGGTGCATCCTTATTTATAACATTCTCAGGTGCCCATTCCAAATACAAAGGTAAATGTTTAAACCTTTTATATGCCAGTTTGGAAAACGCTTTCTTGGCTTCCGATGGCTCTACGAATTCTACAATTGCCGTGATTCCACTAGGTGGAAATATAATTCTTCCAATAACCCCATGCTCTTGAAAAACGTCTCTAATTTCTGAATATTTTGTATTTGCAGGTAAATTCTTAACTAATATAATCGTCTTAGAACGTTTCACATCCGTGCTATTAAAGGCATCTAAATAAACTCCATGTTCTTCCAAATATTTTCGTGTTGTTGCAACAATTTGCGTTTCTCCAAGCGCCAAACGTACAGCAGCACTTCCAGAACCATGTGGATCCAAAACAGCTTCTTTTGTGGTATTATAAGTATTTGCAACAACCTCAGCTACAGCGTCATGACCCAAAAATAATGAATTCCAATTATATGAACTTCCAGCTTGAGCTTTTCTCTGCTTCTCTTTCTTTTTCTTAAAATCGGTTGTATTATCATCGTCTCCATCATCCGGATTATCTTTTTGTTTTCCCGGTAACAAATGCAACATACGCCCTTGTAGAATTTTACCGTCCAATTCAGAATAAGCGCGTACTGCATGCTCCGGCATCAAAAACGTGACCACACCAAACCCTTTCATTTGTCGAGTTATTGGGTCAATTGGAAGACTAATTTCAGCAACTGGTCCATATTTTTCAAAATGTTTTTGAATATCATCTTCAGTCGTCGTGTAAGCTAAATTTCTAACAAATATCCGGCCAGATTCGGCTATATCTTCCTCATTTTTCAACGCATCTTCTTGCAACTTCCATTTTGGATTGGTTTCATTAGACTGATCTTCAGTTGCTTTTTTCTCATATTTGTTAACATACACTTGTTTACCATTCAATATACTTTTATTTTTATTCAATGCATTCTTGTATTTCTTCTCATCTTTAAAGCCTACAAATGCAATGCCTTTAATTTGTCGCGGAATTCGTATAGAGAAAGCAGTTGTTGGCCTAAGAAAGTCTTTTATATCTTTCTTTTTAGTTCCATATGGCAAATTTGTTAACTTCACTGTATACAGATCAACCTTCACTTTAGTTTTCTTCTCTGCTTTCTTCCTTGGCAGTTTTGCTTTGAGAAGTTTAAGATACTAAAATACAAGCATCAATAATTAACTTTTCTAATCTAATCAAATATAAGAGAGAAATGTTTTACCTCATCATCAGATATTTCTTTATTGGCCAGCTTCTCAAGAAGTTTATCAGTATCCTCCATGTCTACACCACTACCAGGGCAAGATTCTGCTTTTCCCGAATCAGAATCCTCATCATCTTCTTGAAGGATTTCTTTAATTTTAGTTGCTGAATGAACATCTAAGAACTGATCAAACATTGGATCATCTTTATATTTCAACACCAATTCCTTAGTTGCTTCATTTGTTTTAGGTTTATCCTTCTCCTTCTTTTTCTTTTTCTGGGTATCTTCCTCATCTGGTTCTGTTTTGTGCAACTTTTTAAAGGAAGAACTGTCAACAGCGTATTTACTCCATGATTGTGGTTTACTTTCATCACCCAAACCAGCACATTTCTGCACTGTGATTTTTGTTGTGTTAACCCTGCTTTCATGAAAGTATTCAATGGCAGCATCAGCAGCTTCCTCAGTTTCATAGCCAATGAATCCAAATCTCCTAAACTCACCATCCTTGGTGTATTTCAGTTGTAAATCTGTTATGTGTCCTTTAGTGCCAAACAATGAACGTAACTGAGCTTCAGTTGCCTGTAAAACACAACATATAAATTACAAATTCCATACAATTCTCACCCGTAATACTAACATTTTTTGGCAAATTTTTAATAATAACACGAGACATTTTCAGAATTTGTTTTGATATAGCAAGAAGCCCACCACGTGCATACTTGCACTAACACAACAACATACAATTGCAACCAACGTGAATTTTATAGGTTAGATATGAAGTACAGCAGTATGTGCTAGAGAGAGAACCTTATACAATGCGACTTGTCGTGCATCATCGTCGATTGGTATCTCAGCTGATAGGTTTAAACAGATTTAAACTTGTTAAGCTGATAGAAAACCACAGTAGAAAACTAATGTCATAGTTCTGTGCTCAACTAGCTGCATCTAGCATAATAAACCACAGAACATACTAAGCCGCTATAAATACGCGTGTATCTTAAAAATGTTACAAGGTAGTCAGCATTAGCAAGGTAAATGCTTTTAGGACAAGTTAAAAATTGTAACCCTTTGTAACCCTTATTTCTAGGCGGAACTAGACGGTAACTCTTGAAGATTTATAGGCCAGCAGTATTTAAAAAAATCAAATTGCTTCCCTCTCGAAGGAAATGCAAGAACTAATTCAACAATATGAGTATTCGGGAGATGTCCCTTCTAGTAATTAAAATGCAATTTGTTTATTTATGATCGCGAATATATATAAAAATAAAAAGTATAAAAATCTTCCTATGGATAGGTGCATTTACTAGGGCAAGTGTCGTTCACATAAAAGAGGTTTTCTATTCACCCAATTCGGATGATTGTACATATAGACATTTCCTCTTGTCGATCAAAAAAAAATTAAAATTATCTAAAACCAGCTCACTAATTACCTAAAAAACACATAATAGTAGTTATATTTCTCAAAGTGTAATTGTTATATTCATGTTGGGCGAGACATCAAACGATATATGCTAATGCACATACCTAGTCCAACTTACCTTTCATGAAAATAATTTTATTATAATGGAGTTATCATAAAATTAGACAGGTTTAGGGCCACACAAACAGCGAGGACCCAAAATTGCACAGTCTGAGGACCCACAAGGGTGGTGAACTCAGAAATTGAGTAGAAGTAAGAGTCAAAATAGATCTTGTACGGATAGTGCATCCGATCCAAGAAATGCAAGAATAAATAAGCAATAAAAAAATATAAAAAAAATAGACAGGTTGAAAGCGTGGGATATATATGTAGCAAACCACAAATGCCTCTAAGTTTGATCTAGCTGCCCAGTTTCGAAGTGAACTTTCAGAAAAACCAATTTAGTTATAATTCCTATAATAAATACCTTAAATCTACATGTTCTGAAGGAAACTTGTGAATGTTCTCACGAAATTCATTCCACTAGAAGTACATTTATGATGCAATTATAGAAAACTTAACTCAATGGCAATTATGTATTGAAACACATGCATCCACCAAGTTTATGACTCTATTAGAAATGGATTCATGTTAGAATTACTAAATATTGCATTTAATAACAAAAAATACTGTAACAGCCGATACAAAAATGTATTGTGTATATTTGACAGAACAAAAGTATGTAACTAATAATAGCATACAATATTCATTTGAACATGAATATTGGAAAAATAAGAACGTCAAATACGAAAAGTTGATTATATGAACTTAAGCCATCTGTGCATATTTATCATTAGATGGATTGATGGATTTCGTACATTGGCAATGTTATAAACCCTGTAATCATATACCCACTAAATTAGTTTACAACTGATTTAAATGTATTACTCCTATAATATGTTATTACTACTAAACTATTATTTGGAAACAACAAGTTGATATAGACCCAATTACATTGGGTCTATATACTTTACGATATTATTATCAAGTATACAAATTAGTTCAAGCTATTTTATAACAGTCATGGAATACATGGAAATTAAGCAGTAATACAATTTGGAAAGTAATCCATTGCTTTAGCTCTAACATATAAATCAACAATGCAAATTTCAATACAGTGAATAACGGCCAATATAACCATATATAACCGAGTTCGAAAACAATAAATTCCTTAGTGATTGTTCAACTAACATCGCCAGAAGGCCACGAAACTTCTGTAATTCAATTTGCAGACTCGAAATCGAAACCGTTCAATATAAATATAAACTGTTTATTTAGTTGCCTATCATAAACTTAGCAAATAAAGTTTTTGTGTGAGCTCCAGTGCATACATTGTACTATCTTCGTAAATATTTACAAATCCTTCGTATAACATTATCGTTTATAGTGTCGATTGACTAAGCCAACACTCTGGTCTTATGCTATTAATGTACTCAGTCGAAATGGAGCGCTGGTGTGATAAAGTTGCAGTTGTAACTGGTGCAACTCGTGGAATTGGCCGTGCAATTGTAGTTAAATTAACCGCTGCAGGCATTAAAGTATAACTCAACAAGTTAAATACCCAATTTATACTACATTTATCAAGAGTTAATTACAGACGGTTGGCATAGGTAGAGATGAAAAACTTCTGGAGGAACTCAGTAAAGAGTTGAATATCATCACAAAAAAATGTGACATCACTGATGAAACTTTACTAAAAGAATGACGTGATATAAATAGCAATGTGGGCCCCATTCATATTCTGGTTAACAACGCTGGAATTGTTGATTTTGGATTAATGACAGGTGTGTAAAATAAATGTTTATAACTTTGGTGAAGAATCCAAATGTTTTATCTTTAGAACAAAGTACTGAAAACTGGAAAAAGTTGATTGATACCAATCTTATGGCGTTATGTTTTGCTTCAAAGGAAGTTATCACTTATATGAGAGAGCAGAAAATTGCCGGACAAATCATTAATATTAATAGTGTCGCTGGTCATCGTATACCATGTTTCGCTAAACCAATTGGGGGTATCTATCCTGCAAGTAAATATGCCGTGACTGCAGTCACTGAAACTTTACGTCAAGAAATGGCCTACTTGAATACAGGAATAAAAATAACTGTATGTATTACTACAACGCTATGTATTATCTAATCTCCAAAGTCGTTTTATGAATGAAAAATTGTAGAGTTTGAGTCCAGGATATGTTTATACTGATATTCATAAAAATGGCGGAGACCCAAACAATCCAAATGGTTTGGATGCAGAAGACGTAGCAGATGGTGTTCTTTACATTTTAGGCACCAAGCCTAATTTAGTGGTATTGTGATCTTGAATAAGACTCCCTTCCATTCATAATATCTGATTGAATTCTAGGTCAAAGAACTCACATTGAAGCCGATAAACGAGAGATTCTAAAGTCGTTCACGAATTATAAAATGAAAGCAAATAATAATAAACGAATAAACATTCTTCATACACTATTATCAGTTGATATTATGGTTGCCTATTGTAAAAGAAAAAGCAATAATTATTGTGATGAGCATGACCTAAAATCTTCGTATTGAATTTAGCAAGTACGGTCACTTATGAGCTTTAGCCGCGCGTCAGCAATTGCTCCAGTTACCGAAGTCAAATTGACTTCACGCAGCGTGCAGTCGATGGAGCAGCAGTTGGGTCACATCATCGGACTCGTTGCGTTCGCGTCGCTTTCGGCGAAACCAGCTTCGGAGCGGGCAGTGTGCTTTCGGCAAATATGGCGACTGGTCGCTATACGCACGCGATCGTAAGTCGTTTGCCATTGTCCCTGCGAACCCGCGGGGAAATTGATCTCGAACTCGCAAAAAAACAACACGAAGCATATGTTCGTCTGCTGCGTGAATTGGGTCTTGACGTGATTGAGTTACCGCCAGATGAATCTCTACCTCAGTGTGTGTTCGTCGAAGACACCGCTGTTATTTGCAATGGAATCGCGCTGATAACGCGACCTGGTGCTCGGAACAGAGAAAAGGAGGTAAAATTAAATGCTTAAACGGAAATTGTCAAAATAAATTAAATTTCCCAGTAGTTTTCATTCACTCCTCAGGGTTTTTTCTAGTTAGTCAGAGGCATGTTTAGCACAAAACGTTAATGAGATGCAAATTTGCAATCAAGTTTGGGCTAAAAATAAGCCAAAATCAATAGAGCATTAAATGCAGGCTCATTGCAAATTGCGTTGAGGCTTTTTTTTTTACTGTGTTCCTATTTACCGCGAAGGTCGTATCGTAAAACTGTATTGTTGTCAATATTTGCGTGGGAAGGCTGCATAATAATAAAGTTCATTGTGAGCCATCAAAAACTATTTGCTTACACAGTCAATAGCGCGCTGCTGCACGTCTTGCTTATCAAAATTCTAGGACAATTTAATCCGAATCAAGTTCAATAGACTGACTTAACTAGTAGCATTAATAATTCGTTAGTCCATGCTATTGCGACTATAATACAATAAATTTATAGATTAGTGAAAATGATTCATTTATATAAATGGGGTCGTTATAATAAAACTATTGCGCTTATCATTTGTACGTGACGCCTGAAATAACAAGCTTTCTAGCGAATGTTGAACAATTTGGAAAGTTAATAACATACTTGCAGGTCGACATTATACGGGTGGTGCTCAAAAAAGAATTGGATCTTCCCATACTAGAGATTGAAGACCCTGATGCCAAATTAGATGGGGGTGATGTACTTTTCACCGGTAATATCACATAAAAATTAATTGTAAATCGAACATTTTCATTGTATGAAATCAATTTTTAGGTCAAGAATTTTTCGTTGGCATTTCTCAATGGACGAATGAAGCTGGTGCTCGAGCAGTTGCTTCCGCTTTTCCTGAATACCCATGCACGCCGATAAAGGTAAAACCAGAGATGTTGATCACCACATCAATTAGTAAATGCGAGTGGTTGGTGGAGGTGAGCAGAGCATTGTATAAATTGCTTGGGCGCTTGTAAACAATCAGCAACAGCAGCTTTAAATCACCAATTTAAATATTCTCCACCCACCATTATTTTGTTTTTTGACTTAAACACTCATTATTCAATGACGATGAAATTCATTCAATTTTCTTTTAGGTGCCTACACCGCGCAAGCTTAAGGCGTTTGTATCAGTTGGTGGACCTGGTTTGCTCTGCGTTGGTGCTGGCAAAGAGTCGCAAGAAGTGCTAAAGCGAATGGAACGTGAAGCTACTTTCAGCTACCAAACAATCACATTACCGGAAGACGATGCTGCAAATGTTTTATGCGTAAACGGCACCCTAATTCATCGTTCCGAGAAAGAGATTCCAAAATCGTTTGAGGTTTGTACATTTTATTTACGCAATTGCAATTTTTCTATCTATATATATATCTCTCTATCATCATTAGATATTGTGCGATAAAATCGACGTGCGCCGTTCGCTCGAATTCACTGAATTAGCGAAGGTGTCCTCTGGCCTAACATCAAGCAGTCTACTAGTCAGACGTTTACGAATATGTCGCAATCTTTAATTGCACTTTGCTATTACATCATTCACTAACTTCTCGAATATGTCTATATCTCAAATCCGTGAGATCGTCTCACGCGCGAACCGCCTCTCCCTATTATCTCTCTGGCGAATCCAAACACCACCTCAGGTCTTCATTTTGACTTTTAAACAAATGTTACAAACATATAAATGTGTATATAAATAGCTCTATTAACGTGACTCGAATGTGTAGTAAATTATAAATGAATTTATTTTGTTAGAGAGAAAATAATTATTGAATTGGACCAGTTGTCAAAAACAACAATTAGCGAAATGATAATAAGTTGCATTTAATGACAGAAAAAGTATTTATACATAGTATATGTATTTTAATTATTGTTAGCACTTCATTCCATATATATATTATTATGTAAAAAAGAGAGATTACTATATCAGTTTAAATTTGTATAACAAATGATTGTATTAATTTAAGATGAGAAACTACTGTAGGTGATGTACTACATACCAAAATAAAATTTGTTTAATGATTCCAATTGTATCAATTCAAAGTGCCATCGCTAAATTAATATGAAATACATAATTAATCCCCCCTCAAGGCGCATAATGTGTGACTGGTTAACACCATAATGGCCTTCAGTATTTTATCACATCACCAACAGTTTGCACTAATTTCATAAAATGTCACCGACTAAATGGGGAATTGTTAGCACCGGACGTATTTCGAGTGATTTTGTATCCGCATTGGGGGTGCTTGATAATCATGTTGTTGTCGCAGTTGCAGGAAGAGATTTGGAAAGTGCAATGCGTTTTGCAGAAATGCATGACATACCCAAAGCATACGGAAGCTATTCGGAGCTGTCACAGGATCCCGACGCTGGTACGCAAACAAACAACGCGATAATCACATATAAATTATGCATATTTCAGATATCATTTACATCGGCGTTATTAATACACATCATTATAAACTATGTATAATGATGTTACGTGCTGGGAAACATGTGCTCTGCGAGAAACCCTTGGCGATTAATTTGAACCAAGCGAGGGAAATAATTGATTGTGCGCATCAAGTTGGAGTATTTTTAATGGAAGCCATTTGGAGTCGATTCTTCCCCGTATATACAAGATTACGAAAAGCAATTGACACTGAGGCCATTGGAGTGATCAAGCACTTGAATGTAATGTTTGGTTTTCCCCTAAGCCATATAGAACGAGTCAAGTATTACTTTGTCAAATTCAAAGTTTATGTTAATT
>JARJDV010005172.1:0-10049 GCA_030264675.1 Anaulacaspis nigra | reverse complement strand
TAATATAAATAGAAATGCGTGAAGTAATTTTGTAATTGATATTGAATTACGATATGGTACACATGGTGATGCAGCTGTAATGCCGAGGGGAATGATAATAATTTGATAAATTCGTAATGAATTGATTGGAAAATAATTTCGCAAGCAGACAGATTTTTTCTGTGACATGTACAACATATACATTGTATAGTACTTTTGTGCGCACATTGTTTCACGCATTGTGTTTCAATTCGGCCGTGTGCGTATGATGTGTAGTTTTCCTTTTAGCTCGCGGTCTCTTGGAAAGAAGCAAAGAAGTTGGCTGGCTAGCTCGCTGGCTGGCTGGCTGGTTCGCTTGTCGAATCCACCATGCAAACC
This sequence comes from Anaulacaspis nigra, assembly GCA_030264675.1. Taxonomy (NCBI): domain Eukaryota; kingdom Metazoa; phylum Arthropoda; class Insecta; order Coleoptera; family Staphylinidae; genus Anaulacaspis; species Anaulacaspis nigra. The sequence goes on along the minus strand of JARJDV010005172.1, from coordinate 9,692 downwards.
AAACATGTTACGTATATGTTCTCCTCTATATTTCTCTCGATGTCCAAGGTTAACGTGAATGTTACAGCGACCGCGACTCGTGAGCGCGGAGCTTTTGCTCTGCTGCTGGTCCTCGACTTCTTCGGCGCGGCGCGCACGCGGACGCGGATAAGGATTGTAAATTACGAAATTACGAATACGTAAAAATTAATAAAGGGCGAATATCGGCCGCGTTGAAATTACGCAGCGTGCAGCGCATGCGAAATGGCCTGATTGCACTTATTGTTCCCTCGCGTATTTATTTATTTATTCATTTTGCCATATTGCATTTGTATTCATATTTCATTTTCATGTCCGTTTGTTCGCTGGCATGGCATGGCATTCAGCATGGCATGGCGCAGCACACTCTCTGCGCACACGTACGTATCGTAAACAATACGCGCGCGCGCGCAGCGCATATGCGATTATAGGAAGTGATTAGCTATTTAAAGTTTGAAGGTTGTCCATTGGTGAACGAACAACACTCGTCACAGTCGCGAGTATAACCTGTGTGCGCTGATGTTGTATCGTGAGCGCCGCGTTTTGCGCTCTACCTGTAGAACAAATCGCAGCGTCAAGCAAAATGCGATTGCGCTCGCTCCGCGCTAGCATGCACACATGTATGCGAATGCACTGCGGGTATTCCCATCGTGAACGTATTCAAATTGTTTAACAAATAACAAGATTATTAAACAACGTCAACAACAAGTGCTCTCATCGGTCGGAGTAGCAGGTTACAATCGATTGATCGGACCCGGAACTATAGCGTTGGCTGTCGACGCAAGAGTTTTGCAGGAAATGAAATTAAAGCGTGCAGACTTGAATCTCTCGTCTCCGCTGACGGCATACACAGCGTATAAGGAATGAGGAATCAGTTTTGGTTTTTGCTTCCACTCGCTTTGATTCGGTTTTGCGCGCGCGCGCGCGCCCAATATGAGTGCGAATTATTGAGTTGCACGCGGAAATAAAACCTCGTTGAATAACGACGAGGAAGACGTCACGAGACATTTGGATGCTGGAATTCATTGCCATTCAATCGATGGCTTTTTCCCTCGAATAATTAATCGCTGAGAGCGCTAATTGCATTCGTATTTATTAAGTTGAATTCATGGAAAGATGCTAGAAAATCTCTTCGCTTCCATTCATCCATCCATCCATCTCTGCACGCGGCGCAACGTCATCATAAATAATCGCCGTTAACTTTCTTTTATTCTCTCATTTTTCATTCTTATTCTGACTTGTTTACTTCACAAACGCGCATGTATTAGAAAATATGCTAATTTGCTCGTGTGTTTGTAACACACAAACGGTTCTGGCGCAATTGTAAAAATTATGTCAGCAATGCGCGCACATATTGAATTTGCGCGAACGAGTGTTAAATGAATTTATGCCGGATTGACGTAGTCCTTATCGAGTATAAGTGTACTGACCAAGCACACCACACAAGTAAAACACACACTCGATGATCAGTTGCGAAGCGTATCATCACAATCAACATCATCATCATCATCATCATCATTCGGTTGTATTATTGCAATCGTGCACGTCGAATGCTAGCACGAGTACTCGTTACTCAATATGTGTGTATATTTGACATCTACTCGTATACTTTTTGAACGGCGCATTCAATTGATTCAAATTAGGTAACTAATACAATGGTTTTCGAACTTATTTAGTCAACCGTCTTTTTACTAAGCCCCTTTTATAATTAGTTATAACAATCACGGCCCTCCGGGACTTTGGTAAATACTGAACTGGTGCATTGATGAGATTGGCGTCCACGTTAGTGTTTGCACTCGCTGAATAACAATCGATTACGATTTTTTAATTCCACAAGCCTGTTATGGCATGCGTGCACGTGCCTTATGTTTTTATATGGTTATGAAAAGTTTGCGAGCAAACGAAAGTAAAGCTGCATTTAAAATTCATTGCGCGTAGTTGTGTCTGTATTTATTTGCTTAAACTTCTTGGGGAATTTTTAAATCGCGCGCTAAAAGACCTTCACAGTCTGTTTGCAAGAAAAATATTTGAATGTTTGACAATATGTTGGAAATCCTATACGCGGCTGGCTGGTCTCGAATGATGTTATCCATGTTTGGATATTGATACTGAGGCTGAAAAAATCTCTCTCGCCTGAAACAGGCGAGCGATATACCCTCTCTGCGCCATATTCTGGTTGCCATCTTGTCGCCAGCAAATATTTTCGTAATTCAATACGCTGCTGATGGAACATGTGTCCGCAGTTTGTTTAAACACCAGCGCGCTCATCATCAATTGGCCGGGCCACAGATATTTTGCATTCGCGCTCGATGCGATGCAACAAAAAAAAAGGCAAATTGGAAACAACGGGAACAATGCACGAGCAAGTGCACTCACTCACTCACCATGCACTGCGGCTGCATGAGTGTAATTCGAATTGCGCCAAGTGCATGCATAACGGTTACACTTCGTTAAGTATAATTATCAGATTGCAATAACATATCGAACCGATCCGCGATCGCCGATGGCTAATGGTAAATTACGCGGCAGAGTTCATTCAGTTCTTGTATATCCAAGCAGCGAGCGAGTGTGCAAGTACATGCGCTTTTTGATCGAAATCCCGCTGGCTTGAAATTAATGCAAACTCACACACACGCAGCCAAACGCACATACATATAGGCATAGATATGATGCATAAAAAATAGATTTACGTGAATTTCCCAATCGTACGTACATACCTTGTGCACGATTTGCCAATTATAACTCTATACGATTAATTAAACTCGGATATAACTATCAATTATTATTAACCTTGCAGGGAAGTACGTGTGTGCGCGGCTAATTGAAAAATATAACTACTTGTCGAGTGGAGTCGAGCGAACGAACGACAATACGAAACGGATTAATATAATTTCAACGAACGCAGTTGCGAGCACGGCTAATAAATGAATATACGAATGTCTTTTGGCCTGAGGTATATACGCTTGCAATTTTATATCGCTTTCGAGGCATTTTGCCTACGCATTAATAGAAATACATATCTAGTGGTGCAGTCGTAATGAAAAATTATGCACGATCGAGCGTGAAGATTTTATTAGAAAATATTAATTTGCACAAGCGCACACATGCACATGCGTCCAGGCAAGGCGCATTTATTTATTTATTTCCAATCGAACATATTAGCAGTTAGTTGGTATGCACCTGTAATGCTTGAACAAATTGCGTTTATGGTTGCAAAATAATTTATTGTTCGCGGGTATTTCGATTTTAAGCGGTGCAATGTATGCTCGAGAGATTTCCTATACCATGCCATACAGGTAGGTTGCGTTTATGTGAAAGAGATGCTTAGAGCCTGTAAAAATGTGAAATTAATTTTGAGCAAGGCAACTACATGCTATCAAGTTAATGTGCTCGTAAATTTATGTTGTATTCAATTTTATTTAGTTTAAACTGTAAATATTTATGCGCTATCATTGATTATTTATTTATTACGTTGTATAAATGTTTTCAATTGAAATACAACATTGGCATCTTCATTGGTGTCAAAGAAAATATGGGTACTTTGTTGTTTACTTATTTAATTAGTGTTTAATTTGTTCTTCCTTGTATTAAGCTGAAAGCTGGTTAGATTTATTAAGATTCGATTCTAGAAAATTTAATAAAATATTTTCTATAATAATTTTGCGACGCATAAGTGGAAAAATTGTTTCCAATTTATTTTTCTCTGTATTAGATCAAAGTTTCTTAAATTTATTTCGTGTTTTTTATTATAATCTTGCGGCACATAATTAAATGTCCTGCATTATACAAAATCATTTGCTAAAATGCTATTAAGTAAATAAATTTAAACAAACAAAAGTCTAAGGTTCCAAGTTATTCACAGTGGTTACCAAAGTGGATGCTACCTCCCCCTGATCGGCGGAATTTCGGAGAAGTGCATTTGGGGATGATGAATAATTACTAATTAATAATTACTAAGCCGTACTAAGTAAATATTAATTTTTTATGATATTTTTTTAGCCAAATACTCATCTAAAATATGAATTTATAGTAAAATATTTGAACATAATTTTAATATTTGCACATTTACATAGCCAACGCAAAACATTGAAAAACTCTGCACGCATAGGTGCGATGAACCAAATGGTTTTGTTTACACGGCATGCACATTGCAGCCCGTCATTCTAGACATTTATTTGCGCTCACTATCGCATATCAATTCTGTTTACGCGTATTACAATATAATATTAATTACACTTACGACTCTCGGTGTCGAGTGCAGCGCGCGCGCAAAAGGTGCGCGAGCGAACGCCTGTTTACTATGCATTTCGCTGGCGATGCAGTGCCAGCGCGGTGCTGTGGTAAAAGTTGAATAGCAAGCGGTGCAATCAGTGCACAGGTCTTTGCTATTTGCTTATTTGTATTTGCATTCGCTGGTACGTACTGCGCATGTATATTGCGTTGTACGCTATTGTCGCGTTACATGTTTCACTTGTTAAAAAACCTATCTCTTTTAAATCAAACTAAACTATATACATGCTAGACACAAGTTCTTGGATTGTCTCGCGCAAGCGGATATTCAAATGACAGTAATTAAACGTTGTGTCATGTTTGCAGCGAGATAAGTAATTAGCTGAGAAGTGCGGACGCTTTTTTGATTAATTCATGTATGAGCGATTTCCAAGAAGACGACGAATACGCAGTTGCATGTTGCAAGATTGTCGTTTAACGATGATGATGATCCACAGTCAACAATACGTTGCAATGTTTCGTTGGACAAAAATGACTCAAAATAAAAATATAGGCGGCATTGATTAAGCGCTGACTTTAATTGGAATTATCTTGTGTCTATATATATATATGTGTATGCAGAACGCATACGTTTACGACTATGCATTGTATGGTGTTGTTGTTATTTTTAGGCACGCGCCTTTTTGTTGCTTTCGGTGATAATGAACAATAGCCGTAATTATTTATGACTCTCCATATGTTTACTACGTAAATCGGAATTTCAATTCGGTTCGTTGTTTGATTGCAGATTCGCCGCACTCTTCTTGCGATAACTTTGATCGAGGTGAGTGAAGTTTACGATTTGCACATTTCTTCGCACAAACATAATGACATTTGACATGATGCATCGAAGTGAATCAATAATTGAACATGCTCGATAGCGTTATACAATCGCGTAATGTTTTCCGTATTAATGACTAAATTAATTCGTGCTAATACGATATTGCTTTAGTTATGGTTATAATTGCAGATGTCAGATGTGTGTGCGTTTACGAAGAATATCTTGCGTGTGTTTGCTTTACGCGGCAAGTAAGTAGCCGATGTCGGTGCATTTATCCACTTGCTTGGCTGCAATAATAAATGCCTTAAATAAGTAAATGTTAAAACATGTGCTCCTAATGACTTGTACAATTAACCAACTCGGCTCGTTGTCTCCCGCCGAGAAAGGCGATGAAAAAAGAGAAGTAAAAATAAAAAAAGCGAAAGCACACCACACCACATCACACAGCACACCACCACGCGTGCAGTCTGCGTGCACCACAATCGCCATCGCCATCGCCACTTCCATTAGCGTCACATACTTGCAACAATTTCAAGCCATACTTTTCTCTCTGCGGCGAGCATGTCATTGCATTTCCCATGCAACGCATATTGCGATGATGGTGATGTGGAGGAGTCATCATTAATTCCAGCGAAATATGCACACACGCATACTGAAAGAAGCAGAAAGTGTCTGTAATTGTAAAAAAGTACAAGCGCGATTGCAATGAAGGAAGAGACGTGGTGATGTGCTCAAGAGTGAATGTGCGACACTGAAGATGCGCACTCAGATGAACACATCATCACTTGCTCGCTGAAGTCGGCGTGTTGTTTTAATAACACTAATGGGATGATGTGGTACTTGTTCGTTTTCCGTGGAGGAGGCGAAGGATTCGTGTACGATACTATGAAATGAGCGAAATGTTAAATTTAATTCTGCAGCGGGAACGCAGCGCGCGAGTAGAAAGTATGTATGCGCATTCGTAAAGTGAGCGTTTAGATGAACTTTATTAAGGTATAATTAGTGTACGGAATGGTGGCGCAAAATTTTCCGTCAAAATTCAAAATCCGGTAATTTTGAAATGCCAAAAAGAATGATTGCAAAATTAGAAATCATGTTGTTGTTGCGTTTCTTTTTAAATTGCCAAAATTACAAGGACGACACGTCGAATATATGATTTAAACATTAGGATAATTTTGTTAAAGATCAATCAGTAGATTTAAAAAAAATTGTGACACGGTATTGTCCTCTAAAATTCCAGAAAAATGATGGCAAAAATATTGCAAAAGTAGATATAAATCGTCATTTTAACTGCTTGTTTCGTTGCATTTTCAAATTGTCAAAATTATAAGAATTTATGATTTAAACACGAAAGATTTAATTAAGGATCAATCAATAGATGACATTTTTAAATTCTTATGAGGATGTCATAGTATATTCCCCTAAATTCCGCAAAAATTAAGATGACAAAAAATATTACAAAATTAGAAATCATCATTTAGAGTTGTTCTTGTTCTTGTTGGCTTTAAATTGCCAAAATACAAGGACGACTTAGTTGCATATACTTGTGCATATCTAGGTTATGATAAGCAAATTCTTGATGATAATGAGAAATGCGTTGCGTAAGCTTTGCGTCTATTTGATGCGCCTGCCTAGATACGTATCTCTCGGCATTTGAGTATGAATTATAATTGTTAATTCATGAATATTTAGCAAAACAATTGCACGTTATGATACACAACTTCCTATAATCGTGATTAATTCGCTCGCTGTGTTTGCAATTCCGCCTTTTATTTCGCAATCAACTGGAGGAGCCCGAGCGCGCGCGCGTGTCTTCCGCGATGATAGCGCGTTGTTCGCACGATAACGAACAATAAAAAAGTGTGTATAAATATTTCCGCGCGGCAATTAGGCCCGATTGCATTGTTGAATTTTTGGAGCATATTTCGGTTTCGTCTTCTCGCGACTAATGCCGCTCATCACTCATTGAAATTCGTAGCGTCGAAGCACATCTTTGTGCTTTGTTTTGGTCGGTCAATTGTTGTGGTGCGATGTGTGCTGATGATGATGATGGCGAACTGTTTTGTTGTTGTTTTGCGCTACACTTTTTCTTGCGCGCCAGCGCGAGCCTGTGGAATGTTTTGTTTTCACTGCTTCATCGTCTATTGTGTTGAGTGCGCTTTTTGTTTTTTATTTATTGTTGCTTGTTCATTTCGCATCGATCAAATTCACAAACTGCAGCAACAGCAGCAGCAGCAGCGGCAGGTTTTCGGCTGTCCTACTCGTGCATGCATGCAGGCAACGCAGCTAGTTTTTAATTTCGAGAATCGACTCTTCAAACTCTTTCACTTTTTTCGTTCTTGTTTATTTCACTTCCACTTTTATTTTGCATTTTACATTCGGCTCGATACGCGCACGCTTGCTGCGAGCGCATACGAAGTGATTCGTAACCAACTATGCGCGTCAATGACTGTGTTTATCCAACCTGTGCGTATCATGTCGTTAGCTCCGCGGAAGTTGTGCTGGCTAGCGTGGAAGTTGGGTGCGCGCATATTGAAGAGTGATTAGATTAATGTGAACCTTGAATGCGTGATGGGTTGGAGTGTCTTGTATACGCTGTGCGCAATAATTCGAAGCAGTAAAAGTAAAAAACGAACGACCGATGACGTCGAGGAGTGCGAGTTGCGCTCTCGTGGATTCTGCGTTTCTTGGACCGGGTTTTCTTCGCTTTGGTGCCGCGGCTCGCGAGATGATGGCTGCTTCCTCCTTGGAACGCGGCGTCTCGTTCTCTCGCGCGCCACGCTATTACGCTATGCCAACCATGATGAATTCACGCTGGCTGGCTCGCTCCTTTTTTCCATTCGTTTTTTGCATCTCGTTTCTCGTTATACTCGTATTCCGCTTACCTACTAGTCGCCGAGTGCTGCTGCTGCTGGTGCTGCTTCTCGCCTACCTCACCTACCTGCTCGTGCAGGACGAGACCAGACCGACCAGCAACAACAACAACAACACAAGCCGAACGCAAACAACAACAAACCGAAGAACGGGTCATCTCTTCTACTCTGACGCTCGTACTACGAACGTACAAACTTTGTCGTCCTCGTCTTGTTCTTGTTGCTTTACGTCTTTTCTTGGTTACCACCATCATCATCATCATCATCATCATCGTCGTCGTCGTCATCTTGTTCTTGTTCGCGTATTCTGCTTCCCACTCTGCGCGCAATCCGCAATAAAGACGCGAGACGCATGGCCCGATACTCAGAAGCGAAACGCGGAATTCAAGACACTGTGTTATTATTACAAACTGTTACTTTAACCTTTGGCTAACAACGTAACGCTTCTGTAATTTTACAAGATCGTCGTGAATTAGACGCGTACCAACACACGGAGCGAGCGTTTTATGTAACATCCAGGCGACGAAAAGTGTAGAGCATAATAAAATTATTACGGGCAATACAGCATGAATCACCAATTATTGTTATTTTGAACGTACGCGTATTTAGATTAAATGGAAATTAAACTCGTACGGCAGGCAAGTGTGGATGACAAAAAGTCGATTAGTTTGGGACGCGAAGGACCTTTGGAATTAATCGGGCAATATAATACATTTTTTATTCGTATTCTAATGCGCATTGATGGAAGGATAGGATCGGATACGAAGCGCGTACTCGTAAATATAAATGAACGACGCGAGTCGAGCCGATTTGAATATTGAAAAAAAAAACGAGGCGATATGATATAACTGCGCGCGCAGCGAACGAAGCGCGCGCGGCGCGGTTGGAAAACAAAATAAAATGGAAATTAATGGAAATTTATGGTCCTTTATTATCTATACACATGTATGCGACGAGCGAATATAAGTAAAGCGTCTGACTCATAACTCGCTGTGTGCAGCGAACGCACAATAGAAATTTAAATGCGCACCGCGCACGACGACGGCAAGAATTGAAAATGGAAAATTGAATTCAATAGGCGGGCGGCGGCGCGCATGAATATTGCGACTCATTTATTTCTGTACGTATACGTATGCCATACATAAGCGCGCATTGTCCATATGAATATGCGCGCACTCGCCCAAGCACTATGACCTGACCGCGGAAAACTGCGATTGTCAGATGTTTCACCTATTGATTGGTTTTTCTCGAATATTTTCCCATTCTTTTTTACTAACTTGAGGCCATTTTGCTGGATAATTTGAACTGTTTGTTCTATATATCAAATGGTGTGGTTCTTTGCGATTGATTATTAATTGATTGATGTTTAAATGGCAAATAATTTCTTAAAGTTTTCCTAAGAAAAAGCACTTTGTTGATTCATTTTTTGGCAAGCAACTGGTTGGAGCATTTTAAAGAAGAGTGCATTTCGTGGATGTATTATGAGCATAATGAATTGACATATTTGATTAGTATTCGTTAACTCTTAGCACTTTCAGTCGTCAAATTCTTGACGCATTTTGTGTGTGCACAAGTGATGTACGCGCGCTGTGCAGTAATTTGTTGCTTGACTGGATGGGTGATGATGGTTCATCATAATTTGTGTGAAGTCACATCAATTTGTACATTGCCATTGTGAAAACTGTTTGTGAGTTGGTTGTTGGTTGCTGCTCGCTGCTAATATCGTTAGAGCGCGCAGCACTACGCGCTCT
>JARJDV010005168.1:0-23173 GCA_030264675.1 Anaulacaspis nigra | reverse complement strand
TTCTTTGTGGATTCCTCCATTGGGAAAAATACTCCCTGTGAGGAAGGTGATTGAGGTGAAGCACTATGTGAAGTTGCAAGAACATCTTGCATACTGTCCATTAAGACATTTCCTAATGCCATGTTGAGTAGACCATGCTCATTGGTTATTTTACCATCAGAAGTGGGATGATGCATTTTATGCATTAATTTATCTGTGCCTTCTTTGATCTTATGAAGCAAGGATTCGTGATGGTGTTCTTGAGTTTCAGAACGAGGACTTTCAGGAGTCTGACTTTCCGCTTGAGGATAATTGAATAATTGTGTATCTGCTGGACTTTTTGGCGATGAAGTAGCCATAACTTCTTTTGCACTATCCATGAGTACATTCTCCAATGCCATATTTATTAAGCCGTGTTCATGTCGTAGATCGCTTTTCGCTTTATGATGTTTATATTCCGTTTTATTTTTTAGTGCTTCCTTACGATGAATTACTGCGTCGAATTTATGCAAAGCACTCATCACTTTGCGCGATAGAAATCCGGAATTTGTTGTGCCAGGTTTTGTTTTGATGTTTAGCGATTCGCCTTGGTGTCCACGCGATTCTGAAATACTTGGCCCACTGCCATTGTCATGTCCGGTCGTATTAATAGCCTGTGAGGTGTTTAATTCACACTTGAGTTTAGTATCTGCAGCCGCATTCCTCAACAAATGAGTATCAGATGCAATACTTGGCGTACTCAAATGTGGAAAATGATCATGGAGAGCAATCTCTGATTGTGTCTGCATACTATACGGCAGCGCATTATCGATTCGCCTGAATAATTCACCAAGCACAGTTTCCTTGCCGTCGTGCGCCGAATACTTATTGAATTTAGCGCCCGCGTCGTGAATATTATGCAGCGAAGTGAACTTTCTACTTAAAGTATTATCCCTCGCATCCGCCTCGTCCAGAATGCCAGACAATGACGATGCCGTTGTCGACTTCTTCACCGCATTAAACGCCTTCGCAAATTGCGGAAAGAATGATTCGATGAGTTTTGAATCCGTTGAACCAGTCTCTTCATAATACAGCAAATGCTCTTCCGGTAGTTCATCCGTGATTAGCGAGGTGCTCTCAGTAGATTCCATAATACCACCCCCAAGAACAAATAGGAATTTAGATTTTGCCTCTTCGGATTCGGGTGCCCCTTGGATCATGCTCAATTTTCGTACATTCTCGACAATGAGACTGACTGTATCTAATTCTTCTAAGGGTTCTATTGTATCTCCCTCATCCTCGTATTCGTCCTCATCGTCGTCGTCTTCTTCTTCTTCATCGTCATCGTCGGAATAGCCACTTAAATTGGAGGATGCAGAATCTGCATCTGCAGCTGGTGTGGGCAAAGATAGAAAACTATCTTTAGTTTCTTCTTCTGATATGCTTAATTTTGGTGATTCTGCTATGCAATCTAAGCTGGTGGCTGCATGGAAAACACTTCGTACTAGTATCTCAGCCATTCCACTATTATCACTCTGAGTTCGACGATACCTCAAAGACCTTGTTCTCCCTCGGGAGACTTCCGCATCTTGATCGGCAGATAATTTTGCTTTTAAGGCTGTCATCTTTCGTGAGATAATATGTTGTGATGAATGTTTTAAATTTTTAAATCGTTGCGTAATACCATATCCTGGTTTACCACGCATGTCCTCCTGTTTGAGCAAGGTCTGTAGTGATACACTATGATGCAGTACATGCTCTGAATGATAGGGTGGTAGAGAGAAATTAAATTCTTTATCGGACAAATGTCGAGTGAGCAAGTGTCTGGGTAGACGTTCGGGTTTCAAGGTATGCTTATCCAGCTTGAGCGATTTCATCGACACAGATGGAGAGGGAATTTTTAGTGTGGGTGATTTAATGCATAAACTATGAATGAAGTGTGTATTAGAGTCGTTATGTAGATAGAAGCCTTTAGCGGAACCGAGAAATTTAAGGTAACTCTGTGCGCGCCTAGGCGAAAACAGAATTAAAAAGACATGTAAAGATTAATTACTGCCACTGGCACGCAGCCACGTTCGCAACACGTGCCATATAAATCATAATGCGCCATAAAACAATTGAGTCAACTGCAATTGTTCCCTGGCTGAAAATAGAGCGCTGTACAGGTACTCACTCTTCATTGGGGCCAGTCTCTGGATTCGGTGATGGTAAATCCAGGATTTTAAGAAGTGTGATTGCGGTACCAATTCCTCTAGCGACAATTCCAGATTCCCCCTCCAGATCAAAGCATTGATTGTAGCCAATAACCGCATTGCCACCCATTTCCAACGCTTTGAGACCAATTTTCCGCTGCAGTTCACCAGATAATTTGAAGAATAGTGTCTGCCGTGCTTCATTTGAAGCTCTCGGCGTGCGGATTTTGTCAATCCATTGATATTCTGGATCATCATTCACTACCAACTCTTCTACAAAGCCATGAATAACTTGAGCATAAAATCCATGTGGAATAGTGGGTGCTGAAAAATGAAGCAATTTAGAATAGAGAAAAGAATTGGGTGATTGTCAATGACTTACAACTGAAGAATTGTACACCACATGAGGATTGTCTGAATCGATTAAAGTCTGAGAATAAGTCTACTTTAACCACTACATTCACTTCACCCCTGATACCATGCATAGTATCAAACACTGGTATCCAACCAGCCATCACAGAATTGCTACCCTCATGGTTGAGGTTGTTACCATCACTCCAAGTGCCCAACAGGTTTGTGGCTGGTAGCAGTAAGGGGTTGAGATCCAAGTACACTTTACCAATGGCATCATTGGCTGAATAAGTATCATGATCCATGAGCCTGATTTGCAGAGGTTCATCTTGCAGTTCAGCATCGTCAGCCTGCGAAAGGTCATGTATTATTAGTGATTAAATTTTTGGCGCGCATAAATTTGCAACCAACCTCAAAGCGATACCATTCGGAATTCCATTGGGGGTGCAGCGACTTGCGGCAGACGTCAGTCTTGTAGGTGGTTGTACCAAGTTTAATTTCTACATATGCATCAGTCGTATCGCTGGATCTGTCCATCACGGGCAGATTTCGGCCCGCAATTATCTTCACTTTGACCTTACCGGGCATTGTTGCTAATTGTTTAGCTGCTTAATACGTAAGCGATTGAGATTGAACGCAAATAAATGGGAACATTAAGGACATGAGCGTAGGATTCCCTTTAGACGACTAAAAAACAAACTTGTTGTCGCGGCCTTATACAATTTATTTTTAAATTTCGCTATGTATTCCGGACGTACAATATTTATTTTCTAAGGCTAAACTTAACCTAGCGCCTGTCGCGAAATACTGGGACAAAACAGCACTTCTACCAAGTGCTGTGGTAAATTTCCGCCGTCGCAAAATATGCAAAAAAACACAAAGAAATTTATTCACATGCGCATTTTGCAAATATGCATTTTAAAGATTAGATACGCATTTGCGAAACAAAACAAATTGTGAGCCAAAAAAACTGGTGAATTCATAATTGAAACTGCATCTTCATGAAGAGCATTTAGCAGTGGTACTATGTTTACTCGTGGATATAAATAGCATAAAACAAATAATTGTTTAAACAATTTAAAATTATGCAATATTCTAAGCGAGTTGAGAAATTTGAACGATAGATGTCAGAGTCGGCAGAATATTTAAATTTCTCCCCCTTTGTGTTGTAGATTGCCTACGATGAGCTCCACAAAGGGGATTAGGTACGTCATTCATTCACGGTAAGGATAGTGATTACAATTGTTTCTATTGGCATTAATTATGCAGTTTGAGATCGCGAGCAATTATCAGCGGGTGCTGATTGCAATTAAATTTGTGCATATTTTTTTGCATGTTAGATAACGCGGACGAGTAGCTCATGCATGACAACAGGCGTACTACACGAGTGAGTGTAATACGCGAGCGGAGCAGGATTGCTTTGTGTGCATGTGAATCGAAGCTCGCGGGCGGGCCGCGTGTGTGTTGTACAGCTGAGAGGCAGCGACGATGCATATTGAGGAGCTGCTGTTAGCAGGCCAAAGAATTGACAAGAGAGACGCGCTTAGCAGGCGATCGGGCAGCCAAGTGAAACGAGATTTGATTCGTCGTTGTTGTCGTAACAACAACAGCAACATCAGCGGTGGCACCCGTAAAGCAGTTATCGGTGTGTTGTTGTAGTACGCGAGTATTTTCGTGCATGCGTGAGTGCGTTCGGTCACTCGTCCGGTGACGTCGGGGGCCCCAGCCGCGCAAAACGAACGTCCTGCTCTCCCGTACGCAAACGCTCTCTTATTGTTGGGATTGCATCGGCCGCGCGGAGATAACATAACAACAAGTAGCACTTGGTGTGCGCGAGTGTGGCGCACGAAATGATGTGGTGTGCCCATAGGTGTGTGTTGGTGGGCATGGAGGAGAGTCGCCTGTAGGCGCGTGGGTTGCGTGACACATAACAAGAGACGGGCGAAAAAGATTCGGCAAGTGCGCGCGCGGGCATCTTGTGTGAGTGTGTGGGGCGGCTCGAGGAGGAAGCGGCAGGAGCATCAGCAGCAACAGCAGCAGCAGCAGTCGACTTGTCAGCTAGCGCATCAATTGGCACACATTCGCATTCGCCTGTGTGGTTGTTCGACGTCGTCGTCGTTGTCGTTGTCGGTTGAGTTCCTTGTTGCTGTTTGCTCACGATCGGAGCGTCGCGTTCGGTTGCGTGTCGTGCGGCGGGCCGAGCAGCCAGCGTGCACCCAGCCGCCCGCTCTCCGATTGACGGACGACAGAGAGAGCGAGCGCGCAAGTGAGAATGGTCGTCGGCCGTGTGCGGGGGTGTTTTGCCCACATCGGGGGTGTCATCGCATGATTGAGTTACGAGCGCCAGCCACCGCAGCATCTCGCATCCTCATCATCGTAATCATTATTGTGTATATATGTGCGATTCCGCGGTGAGAGCGCGCGCCGCCGTGTCTGCCCTGCGAAACAAAACATCGGCGGCCTAGACGGCTGAGCGAGGCCCACGGATGATCGGCGGTATGAATTCACGGTGAGATCGTCCGCTGCTTGTTATCGCCGATGCTGGAGCCGCGACTAGCCACGCATCGTAGTGTAGCTAATATCAGCGTAGGCGAGGAAGGAGAACACGAGTGAAACTAGTAGTGCTAAGGTGGACGACGCCGCCGCAGCCGCCGCCGACGTTGTCGTCGTCCGACGTTGTTAACCTGGATCGGCAGGATCACTCGCGCTCTAATTCGATTCGACGATTTCGCACCACCACGGACATTGTTAGGTAATTAATTCTCGCATATTTATTCAACAAACACATGTGCATGCGCCTCGCTGCGCGCTGCTGTCCTTTGTTTTTCGCTCCTGCTTACTTGTGTGTTTGTTTTTATTTTTTGCTTGCTTGCCTGCTTGCCTGCGTGCGTACAGCGGACGACGAATCGAGGAACCGAGTGAATGCAATGACATGATTATGCATGTATGTACACGGAGAGCGCAATAAACAAATGAGCACCACAGTCAAATGTCGTCGGTCGACGTCGTGCGGCAGTCAATAGTGGTTATGTGTGCAAATGAATTGGTACTTGATTCATTCAACCGTATTTCCATTCACTCGAAGCGCACACAGCGTTTGTGTTTTTATTTGACGGCGACGGCATCGACGACGTAAGACGCGCATCATCGTAACGAGATATCGCGAAGAAGTGGCGAGTTCGACGAATTGTTGCCGTTTCTGGAATTACTTAGATTGTCAAAGGCGAGCTTCGAGTGCGTAAATAATTGACGTATTCATCCCTTGCGTATGCGAATACAAAGAGCGCGCGGGGGCAGAGAGGCTGAATGTGTGTGCGCGTGTGTCTGTATGGCACTTGAGTGCGCGCACAATGGGTGAGATGCTTGTGACCAGAGCTGAAAAGAGGCTCCCCATCTACCTGCGAGTCTAATGCGCTTAGGCACTTGCTCCGTGAGGAGAGTAGTACAGTAGTGGCGAGTTGATGATTCGCCTACTACATGTTGCTGCCTGGTGCGTTGCCGTTGTTGCGCGTGTTGGTTAAATTCAGAAAGATTGCGTCATTTCGTAAAAGTTCGCGTCGCCAATTATCCAAGTGCATGTGCGCGTACGAGTATAATATGCTCTTATTTAGTTGGCACTCTAATTGGCCGCCTAGTAAGTATCAATAAGTGAGCAAGCTCGGATTTGTACGAAACGAGTCCAACCCTGTGAGAACCTGTTGTACGCGAGAATAAAACCAAGAAGCGCACGCGGACGGAGAAGGATTCTCGAGCGGGCGAACGCAACGAACGCAATGACAACCGATCGCGTGCGCGCACAATGGCAAAGAGCGATTAGCGCTATTATCGCGCAGACCAGATAGATAACGCTAATAATGCGGCAAACGCATTTGTCCACTCCTCGTGCTGCGGTGCGCCGGATTCTTCGTCGTTCGTAGTAAATTGTAGTAAAACGAATAAGACGCAGAGTGTGGCAGAGGCGAAACGTTTCTGATGTGGTGGGCGCGCACACATGCCGATTACGAACCGGCTGGGCAGCGCGCGCGCTTGTTCGACCAGTAAGTAAGTAACTTACTAAGTAAGCTGCAGGCAGCCAGCAAGAAAGTATTTGTCGTCGATCCGCCGCCGACGCGAGATTCAACAATGAAATTATAAATGCGTACGCGTTGTGTGCGCGGATCAGTCGGTACGCATTAGTCATACGTGCGCGACGCGTGTGCATTCAATCAATGGGAATGAGTGTGAGGAGCATGCATGTGTAATAATAAGTCAAGCGCGAGTGTTGTGTGTGCATATAGCAAAGTAAAGCAGGCGGGCGGGCAGGCAGGCAGGCGGGTAAAGCAGCTAGAGTTCTAGAGTCGCTAGGCGCATCGATGAAGTGAGTAGCCGGAGAGCCCCCCGAGAGTAGTACACACATATTCAATTGCACTCATTGTATGCGATATTGTTATTACGCGCGCGCAGAGAGTGAGTGATCCGTCCATCCGTTCGTCCATGTGTCTCAGTAATTTCACTGGCGCGCTAAGCTGTTGTCATACCGGGTCATGTATGCATGTGGATTTGAATAATTGCAATCGAGCGCGGAATAGTTCGTGATCGCGTACGCGCGCTCGATAATTCAGAAACGACGTTCGGCGCGCTGCAATTAGTAATCATGATTAGTGCTGGCGTCGTCATCAGTCATCATCGGCGCGGTTGTGATCGGTAGCACGGAATATGTAGTATGTAGTAGTAATAATGCAAGTGGCAACTTTCAAATTAAGTATTGTACGCGTACCTGAAATCAAATTACCCACGCCACGCTCGCGCCGCCGTACACGCCACGACACACACGCACAACACCGGTTTGGGCCTCGCGCGCGCGATCGCTGCCGCTGCCGGTGCTGCTGGTTTGCTGGCTGACCGGCCGATGATGGTTTTTTAATGGTGCCAATAGCCAAAACTTGCTTTTTATTGAATATCTGCATGCAAGTGCGCTTCTATTTTCGTCGTCCGTGTTCGCACAATGTACGCGCGCGCGAGCGACGAGCGGCGTTGTCGACTTCTGGTTCTCACACATGCGGTAATTAAAAACTAATCCGCGCCAGTGTTGTACGCTCACCTGTAGAAATTGTAAATAAAATCGAATTCAATTCGTTGCGTAATTCACGCGCGATGCATTTTGCTCGACATTGAGAACGTGAACTATGGATGAAAAAACAACGCAAATTTTCTCTTTGTGCGTATGGAAATGAGAGAAAAGCGGAGAAATAGAATGTAATAATAATAACAAAACGAGCTGCATTTGATTGCGATGAATTGATTTTGTTGCTTGTAGAAAAAGAAATTATTTCATCGTGCGATTAGTTGCGGCGGCGCGTTATTACACGCATAAATCAAAAGACTCGACATTTTTGTGTTTACGCTCCGCGCGCGAGAAACACTTGCAAGCCGCATTATTGTTGATAAGCACCCGGCTGAATTAGTTGATTACGCTTCCCAACCGACTTGAAATCATCATACTCAGTCAGTTTTCTCTGTGGTATTTAGGTTGGTGATTCCATTGGCCAAGATGAAGACTGATCCGCAGCATTGGATAATGCAAGAGGCGACAATGTGCAATAGGACAACATTGTTGGTAG
Organism: Anaulacaspis nigra; assembly: GCA_030264675.1. Taxonomy (NCBI): domain Eukaryota; kingdom Metazoa; phylum Arthropoda; class Insecta; order Coleoptera; family Staphylinidae; genus Anaulacaspis; species Anaulacaspis nigra. The sequence continues at coordinate 15,072 of JARJDV010005168.1, read as the reverse complement.
ATTTAATGTAGAGGAATACGCGTTACACGCGCAAGCACCAAATTCCGGACAATGTCGAATAGAGATATGGTGTGCAAATTGCCCAAGAAACGGAAGTTTGATCCTTCCGCCCTCGAGCAGCAGGAGCAGCACGCGCACCATCATCACCACCATCACCACAATCACCACCAGCAGCAGCAGACGCATCCTGCGGTGCCGCACCATCAATTGCAGCAGCTGCACCAGCAGCCCTTGCAGCATCAATCGTTGTTAGTGGCGCAGCAGCAGCATCTTCAGCATGCCGCCTACGACGCCGCCTGCAACAATGCGAATGCAACTGTGACGGTGGCGGCGTTTGCGCACGTTGCGGCAAATGATATTCATACCTCGCCGCAGTCCACCGCAGTCGACTATTCATGCCAGCAACAGCAGCAGCAGCAAACGCCAGTCGTGACTTCGGTTACGGCGTCAAAAATCGTCAAAGACGATAATGTTTTATCTAAACAACAGACTGATTTTGATCTCAGCGAGTGGAGAGAGCACCGGGTGCTCGCGAAGAATGGCCATAGGTATTATCCGGGTGTGATATGCCAAGCGAATGGCACTGATGTAAGTTACTCACTCGACGATGTTTTTGTGCTTTGTTCATTTGAAACAAGTTGTGGTTTTGTCGGTAGGTTACAGTTAGATTGGATGGAAGGAGTGAAGAGTTTCAGTACTCCAACGTGCTACGTCCCGAATGTGTGGATATTATTGGAGACGCTAGTCCTTCGGCACACCAGATTATGGTGGGTACGCGGGTGTGTGTTCGGCGAGAACACTGCACCATGTTCCTTGAAGGTGTGGTGATCAAAATCATCGACGTGCGGCATTTCGACGTTCGCACAATCGCCACCGACGAGGAAATGAGTGTGACACGCGCCAATTTGCGCCTGTTGCGCGCACCTTGGAGCGATGAACTGGAGAGTTTGGAGCCCGCACCGGCGGCCTACATGGAGAGCAGCGTTGTTCAGGTTGCTGGTCAGCCAAACGACTGCTATCGTAGTGTGGTATCATCTTCGCCGCCTCCGCAACTTAGCACGCCAGTGTCGATATGCACCCCACAGCCGAACGGTCGGCCACCGTATGATGACTATGGCGAAAGCGACGACGAGTTGCGGCGCGAAGACATCAATTTTCCGGTCGAGGGCGAGAAGTTGTCGGGGAGTAGCAAACGCAGTAGCAGTATGCAAAGTCGAGGTAGTTCTTGCAGTAGTGTCACGCAGCGTTCGCAACCGACGACACCGAGAAGTCAAGCCGCCACACCGCACAAGTACAAAAAGGGTGACGTCGTCACGAATCCAAACGGCATCCGAAAGAAGTACAATGGTAAACAGTGGCGACGTTTGTGCTCGAACAGCGACTGCATCAAGGAATCTCAGCGGCGCGGGTACTGCTCGCGGCATCTGAGCCAAAAGGGCAGCAGTATGCGGGCGGGCACTGGGCTCGGGCACATTTCACGGGCTGGCAGCAAGAACGACGGCGAAGACACCAGCCGCGATTCGGAGACGTCGCCCAACTGCAACGAGCCATACCTGGCGCGCTTCAATCAGAAGGAAACCGAGGTGGCCGGCATGCTAGGTGAGTTTTGTGTCGTTTTATTACCGCGGATGCGCGAAACTTAATCATGCTACGTTTTCGCGATGTTATGAACTCGACTGTTATCGTATAATTTGCATGTTTATTTATTATTGACAACGCGTGTGTGCGTAAACAATGCAATACAATAGGCAGTAATAACGCGGGCAAGTCGCATATTTTGCGCACATGCCGCCAATACGACGGCTTCCAGTTTATGTACTTGTCGACTTCTGGTCGTTACGCGCGCGCATGTGAGACAATAACAAAAAAGCGAGACGATACGATGGCAAACATTTGACATTGGTTTGTAATATTCATAGATATATACATGTATGTGCGGTCTATTTGTTGCGATACAATTTAAACATTTTCGCTCAGTTCTGTTTTGACGCGCGGTGTGATGAACACGCACGACGGAGTTGCTTCGTTCACGGCGCTCGCAGTTTCGAGCTTCGGACGCAACGTATTTACTTGATTTTCAACAAATTAACTTCTAATTTGCGTAATTGTGCTCATCAACTGCCATTATGGATTTCAATACGATGCTGTGCACAATGGAATACCTCAAACTCCAGCAGCAGCGGAACAACGAGTTGTACTGGTATCTAGGTAAATTGCGTTTGAATCTTTTTCGCATCGGATCGTAAAACAATAAATAAATAATCTTTCCGGAAAATTAATTTCAGCCACTTGTGCAAAAATATTTGGCGGCCGTATTATCTAATCTTGAAATTTTGTTTGTCAACGCGACGCGGCAATAATATTGATGAACGTACAAACTATGGCCTACTTTTAAAAGTTGTTGCGCGTTATTAACGACATTCCTTGTGTGTTCTTCTAGCGTCAATGGCAAGTTCCCGCTCTGATACCCCAGTATTTTCGCCAAACGGCCAGGGATCATCCCCATTGACAATGCAATCGCCACTAACAGTTGGCTCTCGAAACAATGTCTTTGTGCCTATTACGAGCTATCCCCAAGGTTTGATGAAGCGCACCTCGCCGAGTCCTCCAAGTTGCAATATGCAAGCACCATATCATCAACAAACTGTTATTCGGTACTGTTTTACACTCGGCAGAAGCGAACATTATTTTCATTTGTGATTGTTTAATTGCATTCTAGACCCGAACTCGTTCGACCTGTGCAAAACAGTAGCGTAATACGAATATCGCCGTCTTCGTGGCCGGCAAGTACGGGTGAACAACCCGGCGTGATTTTACAGCACGCATTGACCAATCAACAGCAGCAACAACAACACGTAGTAACGTCTGCACCTGAAGCGAGTAATGTGGAGATTAAGACACCGACGAGTACGGTTTATTGTATCGTGCCGCAAACACCGGACCACCATAACACGCTCATGGTGATTAAGGGCGACCTGGGGAACAACGATAAGCTGAAGAACGATCCGCCACCGCAAGCACAATCATTCCAGAGATCTGTAAGTATTTTTCATGGTGTTCCTGAATAGTTTGCGCAAAATGAAATTACCAGGTCAATGAAACGTATTTGAATAAATAATTTTGCAGATTATACAAAGTGATCACATTGAAACAATTCGCGCGTCAGCGGGTCAAACGATCAAAGCCAATAATCAACACTCACCGCGTGGTAGCGCGATTTTACCGGTAATCGTCCGGCCCACGCAACTGGTGCCTGTGCTTCCGGCCGTTAGCGGATCACAATCGGTTGTCAAGCGCATATCCTCGGGCACCATTGCCGCCACGCACATTCAGAAAAATGTCGTGGTCCCCGTTATCGCCGACCACCACCACAACTCGAATCATAATCATTTGAATAACAATCACGAAAAGTCAATTATTCAACACCAGCAGCAGTCTATCATTCAGCAAACGGTGCCATCAACGCTGTCACATGCACCACCGCATGTCGCCGCTCAGCAGCAGCCGACATATGTTATTCCCTGGCACAAATTGGTGCCCATCTTAACGACCACCTCGGTAACGGGTAATGTATCACCGCCACTCTCGGAGTTATCCCCTCCGCTGTCCGCACCACCGATATCAATATCCACTAGTCACGGCTCGGTGACGAATTCTTCGGGCGGCGGCAATGATCGTGGTATGCATGATACACACAATGACGACGTCGACGTTGAATCAACAGGTATACCAGTTGCGGTCGAAGAAGATGATGATGTTTTCGAAATTGAAGGTGCCGAGGCACCCGTGGATCACGTAGTTGCGGTGGGTAATAAACGTCGTAGTCAATCATTGAGTTCGCTACAAAATAAAGAACAGGGTCCCTCCGGTAAGGGTAAAGAGCGCATTCGGCGTCCGATGAACGCATTCATGATATTTTCGAAACGACATCGAAGTGACGTGCATAAAATGCATCCGAATCAAGACAATCGTACGGTCTCGAAAATCCTGGGTGAATGGTGGTATGCTCTCGAGCCAGAGAAGAAACAAAAGTATCACGATTTGGCATCCGACGTGAAGGAGGCGCATTTCAAAGCGCACCCGGAATGGAAGTGGTGCACGAAGGATAGACGTAAGTCCTCTTCGGGATCGGGTCGCAGTAAATTAAGTTCGACGGGAGATAGTATGGAAGCGTGTGATATTCCGCTGAGCCCAAGTGCGCATTCACCGGTACCTCCCGGCGCGAATGATGTTACGCGTGTTAACGTACATGATGATAACGGCGACGTATCGGACGACGATCAAATGGTGATCTGTGAAGATCCCGCACCTGAATTGGATTTGAAATGCAAGGAAAAGGTGACCGATTCCGATTCAGAGCATAGCGATCACGACAGCAATCAGCTTCATCAGAAAGCAGCCGGAAATAATGGTGCCGTGACAATAGCAGCAACGACAACAACAACACCGCCAACATCAACAATAACAACAACGGCAACAACAAATAAATCCAATTTCAATCAGCAGCGATTTAGCCCAACCAATTCCGGCGAAATCACATGCAGGCCAAAGCCGATTAAAGCTCGCTTGCCATCTACAGAACTCTCGTCCAAATATAGTCCAGTGCCAACGACGACCGTGCTAACTTTTCCCATTCATTCGCCGGTGAATCCGTCGGGTGTGAGTGGGTTTCAGCCCACTGGAGGGGCTTTTGCTTCCCCAAAAGTTATCAAATCTGAAGTGAAGCAGGAATCGAATGAAGCAGGTCAACAACAACAACAACATGGTGCATGGCCAGTTAGTGGAACATATGCATTAAATATTAAATTGGAGACTCCCGCTAGTCCAATGGTAGCTGCAAAGACGGAACCACAATCGCCAAATTTAGCTCGTTCGGCAGCAATACCCATATCATCAACCACGGCTATTTTGAATCCAGTAACGAGTGTCCAGAATACGAATGTGATTCAAATGAGCGCGCCAGCGATGCAGCAATCAACAACTTCGTATATTCAAACGCAAGCGAAGCCGTTGCGATTCACGTTTGCAACAGGTACTCCTGGAGCCGCAACTTTATGCCTCAGCGATGCTACCGATCGTCAACATCCTGTGGTAGTTGTGGCTACATCCGCGTCCGATCATTCTGTGAAATACGTCTGTATGCAGCCGCAATTCAAGATCGCTGAGGTAGTTCAAACTTCATCACAACATCAGCAGCAGCAACAACAACAGCACTCAGTTACTACTGCAGCATCGAGTGTTGTCGCAACTGAAACTTGCACAGTGCAACCACAGCCAATGCAGTCAGTTATTGTTAGTCAATCATTGAATAGGGAGAGAGAGAAAGATAGAATTGCAAATAATGGTACAACATCGGAATTGAATGCGACTACTCCAACGCAAACAAATCCAGTGTTTTCTTACAATAACAACTCTGGTAAATGCATTCATTGCTCGTTACCAACATTGCTTTATAAATTCATTTATTTCTCAGATGTGGATAACAGTAAGACAACCGAATCAATTGCTTTGCAATCTCCGAAAGAGGTACCCACATCACCTAGAGCTACAAATTTGACCACTAATGTACCAGGACCTGTTAGCCTAGTTAAGGAACCAGAATTTAAACTGGCACCAACTCCTGCGCAACTTGGAAAGGCACCTTTACAAAGACGGCAATCAATGGGTATGTTCTAGTGTTTCAGCTAAGGGAATTTTCAATTCATACAATTTCTTGCAGCCGTTGCTAGTGTGACGGTCACCACATCATCAAGTCAAGTTACACGTTGTGAACCAATTCAAAGTGCAATAAGTTTGCCGGACGAGGCGAGTACTCCAAGTGAGCCGTTAGCATCACCTCGTAACAAGAAGGCATGTTCGAAAAAGAATAAGGAAGATGGAATGGATAAGTATGTTTTGCGTCTATTATAATTAACATATTTGGACTCATGTGGATTCTTTTTAGAATCTTGGAACAAGTGAACTTTAAAGCAAAATTCTCTTCGTTGCCACAATTTAAACCAGAAGACTGCCAATCACCAAGCGCCATATCAGTGCAATCGAGTCCACGGGTGATACCCAATTACAAGAAGCGACCGCTGACTTTATCTCAACGCGCTTCCGTTGACGATGACTCCGATATTGGAACGCCGCAAACTAGCAGCGCAGCCAAAATATTATCAGCGAATCGCACGACGGCCGCCAACGTTTTCTTTGGGCCCGAATTCAATGTTGACTCCATGAAGGGTTTGTTTGCATGGCGCATAATTTATCTGTTATACATTTACGTAAAGGTACAATTTCAGAATACATTGATATGGGTGAAGCGAGTTCACCGCGTACGCCGAAAACGCCTGGAACTGGTCGCGACCCTGAGAAGGGTCATCGAAAAATGTTGGAAATGAAACGAAAACTAGTGATGCAACTTTTCGAGGAGCAGGGTACATATTTTCCTACGAATCAGGCTACAAATACATTTCAGATGGAGCACCAGGACGTGTTTCCCGACAAGAATAAGCTGCAGCTTAAGATACGTGAGGTGCGGCAACGCATAATGGGTCAGGGCAACAATAGCATTAACAGTCCGTCGACGCCGGCGGCCGTGTCGCGCAATGGTACGCAGCCGCCGCCAACTAGTGTAGCGGCCAGCGTGGTCACAACACCGACGGCGCCAACGCTCTTACAGACTACGTCGGCGTCGTCATCCAGTTAGCCATTCTCGTTTGTGCAATAGCATTTTACGTAAGTCTTCCCTTTTTTTGCTCTGGCAACCAACCGCTCGTCTGCGCCCCTGTTGCATAATTACTTAAGCGGGTGTTACGATTGGTTAGACACCAAGGCTGTTTGTTATTTATTCGTTGGTTATTTCGATACGATTATCATTTTTGGCAATTTCATATGTTTATATAATTAATAATTTGTTATCGTTTATAGTTTTTTAAAATTAAATAGTTTTTCTGACATTAGTTTGTGTTCAAAAACAAACTGTCTTGAAAAAAGATACAAAAAATTGAACGAGGTGCGATGCATGTGCAACCCTTGCGATTCATTATTCATTACGTTATTATTAGATGTTGAAAAAAGATTAAAATACAAATATTTAATTGTAGAGAAGTATATTATATATATTTACACACAAATCAAGAGTTCACACAGAAAATGATGTAGTTAAAGTATATATATCTATATATAGCATATAAATATATATTAATTGAAATAATTGAGATGAAAATGTTCGATGATATGCACTTGACATTTCTAATATTATATTACACATAGCAAGTTAATGAAAACACTGATTTAATTTGAGAAAATAATGCGAATGTGGACCACGATTGTTAATGATATTATTGCGAAACAAAAAAAGGTGATTGAATATAATAATGTGATGATTAGAAAAATTAGAAGAACACGTGCGGTTACATTAGCAAACTTTTGGCAAATATATATTATCATTAATTGGCGAGTATCCTTCTAAATTATTTTTGTTCATTCATTAAACATGGCGAATAATAAATATTCGTTGCGTTACCTAATATGCAATTTAATTATTATCTTCAAAGTCAAGAAGTAATTATACATTCATACATAATTAATGAGAATTCATTTTTATGGGGCTAAAATATCATTGGGAACTTGATGCAATTTGCAAACAATGATCAATCATCACCGGTAATTTCGCTAATTGGCAAAAATTGTGTGACTTTTAGGAACGGACTTGTTAAATGTATTCTCATTCACCGCATTCAACTTTCTGTATGTTCGCACACATGATGTAATAATATATTCATTGCTCTGAATTAACCGATCAGTCACACAAATGCTGAGCTGTGTGATTCTCACAGTATTATCTTTAATAATGCAATTATCGAGCTGAACATAACATAATAATAATTGTTAATTAATCATTAGTTAACCGATTAGCATTCTGTCTGTGCAGTGAAGCAGTTGCGTTGAGGGACAATGCAGAATCAATTACAAAAATTGTCGAATTATATATCTATGCACGTTATGGGAGCACAAAAACAATTTAAAGACGAACGATAGCGAACGCAATATTGTTAACTCGTTGTGATTGCCATATTGTGTTGTCTGTAAGAAATATTTATGATAACTTTAAGCAAACAATGTAAACAAAAGATGTGCGTGCGTTTCTAAAGAGTTGATGACGACGACTCACCACACATTTTAGTCCGCGTTATAGCCGGCTCTGCCTTGGGACTTTAAATCGACTTAATATAATAATTACGAGGATAGATTATATAAGCGCAAATAATCTTGTTATATATGTATATGAAAAGAAAAGTGAAATAATGTTGACAATTTTTATAGCAAATTAACGCGTAATTCATACCTGCAATGCAATGCAAACAAACGCAATTTAATGGAACAAACAATTGATGATATATATATATTATAATGCATATGAAGATAAACAATTAATAAGCAGACACGATAACCGTAAATGATGACGAGAAAAGATAACAAATAATTATTCTTGTAGGTTGAATGAATATTATTGATCTCGAAAACTATCGTTAGTGAAAAATGTTCATGTTTTTGATCTATTCATAATACAATACGTATTATATTATTATTATATATTATATTCAAGTTACACATGCATATATGTATATATTTATATACATAGAGATAATATACTTATATATGTGTGTATGTATTTATATTATAGTAGAAAAAAATATTTCAAACAGATTGGTAAAAAGACATATACAATGAGAACAATGTACACAGACGATAGGCATGTAAACATTTTATGTAAATTGTTATTTCATTGTTAATTGTTTTGCGTACAATTGACATTGGATATAAGCCAACTTCATGAAACCAACCATCTTGCGATTTTCAATGGTTTCAGTCATACGGGCGATTTGATATACAAAGCAATAATTTGCCAAACAATTAGCAAGCTACAACAATTAACATTTCTATTTTTGATAGCTGCTATGGAAGTGGTTCACCATGTTGATGTCCCATTATTGCAGAAGGGACTTCTGTAATAGTTGGATTATCCACGATTCGCGCACTGTTTGAACCAGCTTCAACTTTCCCAACAATCCATGCCGGGTGACCCTCTAATTCTTGGATTTCTTTACAGTATGCTTCGGCAGCATCCTCGGGTAAGGCAATCAATAATCCACCTGAAAGAATTGATAAAGAATGTATCTGGAAGAACGCGCTTCTCATCTCAAGTTACCTGAAGTCTCTGGACTTACACCGCGAACAAAGCGTTCATAACGGCCGGAAATTCGCGCGAATTTGCAAACGTATTCTATTACTGGTAACGTGTGGATTACCATATCAATTTTGCTACTTTGAAAGCCTACAAGGTTCTCAGCATGCCCTACAATACCAAACCCAGTTACATCAGTAGATCCATGTGCCTTGTACTTGTGCATCAAGCAGGCTGCCTGTAAGTTTAAACGGGCCATTGAGACGATTGCTGCTTTGTATGCCGAATCAACTTCTTCATCCGTGACAGTAGTTTTATATTTCTCCCATTTTTCAGGATCCTCTTGGGTCTTTTTGGTATTACATGCAATTTGCGCGCCCAATGGCTTAGTTAAGACAAGTATGTCTCCGGCAATAATAGACGTTGGGCTGAAACATTGTGGTTCACAAATATTTTCTATTTTTATTACATCATTTGGTAAATGGTGTATTTACCTAATAAATTCTTTCTTCATGCATACTGATGATGCTGTGCCACCAATGATAAGCCATGGATTGGGAAAGAGTTTATCAAACTTTACAGTAATATTGCCACACTGCTTAGCATTATCCATAAATCCTTTTATTACAAGTGGTAGTATTTTGTCAGACTGATGAGTTGACATATCAATTGGAAGTGATACAATCATATGCAAGGAATCTAACATGGTAACACCTGTTGCAAATACATCACTGACCACATTTGCACAAGTTATCCTTCCCATCCAATAAGGATTATCAATTAAGGGATAGAAAAAGTCTGTGCTTTGTAACAAATATAAACTATGCTTGGGTAGTGGTATAATACAAGAATCCAATCCAATGCCTGCAATAGTACATATAAGATCCAATGCAAATAGTAACTAGTGAGTAGAATTACCTATTTCATCAGTGTCCTTTGGAGTATGAGATGAAGATTGGTTGTCTGATGATTGAGGTGGTTCAAGAGCCATCAAAAGTTCTGTTAAGACCTTTTGTGGCACTTTGCAACCTCATCCTCGCAGCGTAGAAAAGTTTGTAAGTTTAAAGTCTTGCTCCAAGCCGTGAGCTTCTGGATTAAACTCAAATGTCTGCATTTTTATCTAAGGTTATTACCGCTTTTACTACAGTGCTGTATGAATGCTTGAATTTCGGATTATCATGTGATGCGATAAGGAATTTATTTGACAAACCGATGGGTAGAAATCATAGATAATAATTGTTATGTAAAAGAAGATCGTTCCTATAAAACAAAGCTAAAAATACTAACACTTCTCGCATGCCAACGCGATTAGTAATACCAATTAATGAAGGATTTCGTTAACATTTTAATGGACCTGATACGGGATGAATAAATAACAGTAGAAATATATTTAAACTCAAATATTTTAATACTATGCTTCGATGGTATTACGTTAATAACATTTTAGGCATAGAACGATATTTTTTATCTAATAATACAATATTCTCCGTACAAAAATCAGCTTTGAGATATTCGTCATTCATTTCTTCAAATTCTGGTTGCCATATTTCAGAAGCGGCCTTTTCCATGTCGTTCACCATAACTTTTACCTTTTCAGTTAAGGCATTGTACATTTCTCCCTCGTATCGTAGCGTAATTTCATTTGTAATCGTTAAATCTTGGAGTAATTGATAAGCATTTGTAAAAGTATCGTGGAGTTCTCGGATTAACGCAATATCTTCGAATTTTCCGCCGTGTCGTAAAGAGCGCACTTTCATCTCCAATTTCCTAATGCGACGAGTGGTAGTACTAAAAGGCAGACATTTATCAAAAATATTACAAATTTAAATTGTTAAGTACCTTGCTGATGTATGACTTTTAGTTGTAACACTTCCTGCTTCTGAATAAGCATCATCATCTATTTGATTTTCGGAACGACGACTCCGATTTTCACGCACCACCAATAAACGCTTGAAGTGTAATTCAAAATTTTGCGTGAGAGAATTGCATTTTGTTGTTATTTCTTGTATATTATTTTTAAGCACCTCCAACAATCGAGCAACTAAAACAGTAGACAATCAATTAAAAAATTCATCATCATTTAGGTATCTCGAACTTACCGTAAGCAGATTTATCAATGGATTTATCATCTTGTTCTACTAATTTGACAAATTCTCTAAACAAACATCCAGTTAAATAGCATTCAAGAGCTTGTTCCACATTATTGCAATTTTCCACATAAATTTGTGCTCCTTCCAGATATTTTCCATTCGCGATACATTCTTGCGCAACTTTGCCATACCATTTCAATTTGTCTTCCCTTGAAAATTCTTCATGACTGGCAATTACTTCAATAGCTTCTTTCCAATGAATGCCTTGTATTAATAACTCAATTGCTCCCTTGATATTATGAGCTTTGTATAATATTTCAGCAGCTTTCTCATAACTTCTAGTTTCACTGTACTTTTTAACTAAATGTCCAGTAATTAACTTAAACGCATCTCCATCATATTGATTCATAGCATTAAAAACAATTTCGACACAATTGTTTTCAGTAACATAATCAACAAATTGTTGAACAGTTTTCTTACCTTGTCGATGTAAGATCAACAAGTACAATGAGGCAGATTTGGAATTTCCGCCTTCATTAGCCATTAACCATCTTTTGGATACTTCATCCTGTTGCGAACACATCTCCAGAAATTTACGATATATTTGCGGGTCCATTCCAGATATTTGAGCAATCGCCCCAGCCAATTCAATATCATATAAAGTCAATGCTTGCTTATACATCTCATTAACATCCGCGTAAGTTTTCAAAAAGTTCAAAACATCAGCAAGGACTAACAAACTATCTGGGGTATAACAACCGCCAAATTCTTCCACAAGAAATTTCAAAGCTCCCAAAGTATTGTATGCATTTCCAACCATCAATGCTATACACATAAGGCGATAATAGTAGGTTTCTTTTTTCGTTTTCTCTTTGCAAATATCATATACAGATTTTGAAATCCATTCTTTCTTTTTATGAAGTTCTTCAAAGCCGTCGATAAAATTGCGATCATTAATTGTGATAACAGATTCGTCCTTTAACGCAATTAAAAATTTAATTATTTCAGCATTTTCAAATGTATTAATAAAATTCTTAAAAGCAGAGATGTTTCCTGAGTGCAGTTCAAATAAAACATCCACTTCCATCGAATTGCGTCTGATAATGTTGTAGGCATCTCGGTATTGTCCTGCAATAATTTTTTCATGGACATTAGTTAAAATAATTGGGCGAACTGTTATCAATTCAATATTTCCTCTAGGCATTTCTAAAATTACTCCTTCGTTATTTGCTAATGTAATTAATACAGCGCCTTTTTCAATCCGACGTGACCAGGATATATTCTCAAGATTAATATTGTTACTTTTTAGGTGCTTCGTCGCAATGCAGATTATTTTATCCATTGGATCATCAGTAACTGTCATTGTGAATAGAAGATATATTCCTTTATAATTTAGCATGGATGTGATTGAGTAGTCAAGCGATTCATCATTAATGTACAATTTACCAATTGTATCCAAAGTACAGCAAATGTTGATATCACCAATTTGGAAGACGTAAGCAGATTTTATTCTTTTATTGTTGCTAATCACATGCATTTTTTCACTATTTAATGTGACATCATTGCATAGGTAGCTGACATGAGTTGTTAAGTGCTTTTCTTTGCATAATATTTTATCATTATCATTGTCAACATCTATACAATATTGAACATTCTCATTTTTAGAATTTATCCCAATTGCTATTAAGGACTCTTTGCCATCATCCTTTGTCAGCAGATACTTATAAAAGTTGACAGGAAGAATTCTTTGACCCGCCGGTTTTAAATTTAACGTTCTTTTAAGCAATGCCTTGGTGTTTTTAGTCTCAAATACATGAGCAACTTCTTGAGAGTCGATCACAATCAAAGTATCCATTTTATCGTTTGTAATCATTGTGTTGATAGGGTGTTCGATTTCAAGAAATGTATCGATCACACCACATGGAGGTATGATTGCATTTTTATAATCAAATTCTTGAACGCAATTTGCTCGTTGAACATAAGCTTTAAATTTGTTTTCATTCGTTGATGTTGTAACAGACTTCATAAGCTCGTAAGTAACAAGCCTATCATTTAACAATAATTCCAATGAATAGACATCAGTTTCCAGAGTTTGGAATTTATAGGAAATTAGTTCGTTTACAGGTCCTTCAAAGCGTTGTTTGTGATGCCACGCAAAGTTTGATCGAGTGTATACATCAATGAAGTATCTGTTTTCATCCAAACTATGCATGGTCAATAATCTTCCACAATTGGCAAATTGAATGTCCATAACTTCTGCCTAAAAGTTAACAAACTGATAATTAAATTACTGACGTATATTATAACAAATAGTAAGTACCTTTGTGAAGGGAATTATTTTATTGTAGTATCCTCCATTTTTTTCATGCAAAACAACATAACTCTCTCCCTGAGTTCCTTTACAGATGGTTGCTAACAAATTATGCTTTGGCCCAAAAAATGTTTTGGAACCAATCCCAGGAATTTTCATATTTGTAATTGTGTAAAATAGGCGGCACTCATTATCAAAAGTTCTGATAATATGTTCCTGGCCATTATGAGAATTGACACTAAAATATCTTTCTTGGTACTTCCAACTAATCATGCCAGAAGGTTCATTATTAAGGTAAGTTGAATCTATAATGTTAATGAAATTAGATTTTTATTATAAAACTTATAGTATAATTACCAGGTGGTTGATTTTCTTTTAGGTGAGCTGCATCTCCTTTGCCTTTAAATTGTTTTCTAACATCTCCCCAGCCCAAATAGACATTTTCATCTCCCTAAAAAGAGTATTGTTGTAACGATAAATAACAAATTTTATTGTAACATACCTTGTGATCTGGATGATCTTCTGACAGTAATTGAAATTCAAAATTGACAAAATCCAGGGCAAAAACTTTAATTCTTCCAGATTTGTAAGCTACTGCAATTGAATCCTGTTCGCAATTCCAAGATGCAGCTATGACATCCTCAATGTGGTCAGAAGGAAAGCAAACTTTGGAGATATTTCCATTAGTCAGGTCAATGAAGAATGTTTTTAAATTTGTTGCAACAAACAGTGATTTGTAAATGGCAAGGTAGTATAAATCACATATTACAACTTCATTTGCATCAATATCAAGTTCATAAATAGTTTCTTGATGGTGACCACAATTGATTTGATGTATAACATATTTATTTTCTGGTTGGCAAAGTGTCCATACTACACCATTGTGAAATACACCAGTAATGCAATTTTTGAGAATCTGTGGATACCGTAACGCGGTAATTTTATTTACACTAATATTATACATTTGTAAATATTGTGTAAAACTTGGTAACAATATATTCTTATAGCACGCTGGATTGTTAGATTTATAGGTTAGATTTGGTTATAATGAGTTCTGTGATGTCATAATCGTTGCAATAAAGTGGGAGTCGGCAACTGTCGGGCACATTTCGAATAATACTATAAGCAAGGGAAACAAAATTATCCTAGAATATAAAACAGGGGCTAATGTAGTCATAGGGTCATGGGGTACGCTTTGTGGCTCACTGTACTTTCATTTAGTAGCATTCTAAATACATGTTTTAAAGGTCCTCGGGCAAATTAGTTGTTGGCTAAGGGTGAAATGCTTGATAAATAACTGAGACGTCCCGAATTTGTCTCTCGGGGAGTCCTTGAACAGTTGAAACAGTTCAAGTACTTGGAATACAAGTTCAAGTGCAACTTAATTTCTAATAATAAGTTAGCTATTGACGGCTAAAGCATATGTTTCAGGGAAGCATGTTTAAACCGTTAATAGCATATTTGGTGCTGTATTTGGCTACGACCTGAAAGTCCTGGGT
>JARJDV010005156.1:0-10833 GCA_030264675.1 Anaulacaspis nigra | reverse complement strand
GGGAGGGTGAAGTACCCGAAGTACCCGAATTCTTCGATCACAAGAAAGACGGTTTAATTTTGAATTATATAAATTTCATAACATAAGCCAAAGATCAAATTCAACCGCAACGTAACGCTCCGCGCATTGGTATGGCCTACGGATGTCACTTGACTATCTCGGTTCAATCCTCCAGAGAGCTCTTTTTTAAAAACTTATATTTTAAATTCCTCGTATGGTCATAGGGCCCCCACCAGACTTAACTATATTTCCGGGAGCCCTATGGTACTGTACAAGGGAAACCCGTGTTCGGATTGTCTTTAGGCAGTCCACCCCAAGCTCCGCTTTCCGGCAGTTCAACCAGGTACGGACTGAGTCCGAGTCGAATTTTCGTTACCAACAGGGCTCTGTTTGCGTCATCTAACAGGATGCCCGAACATATCACAATGACTCCGTGTTTCCAACTCCTGATCCCCAAGAACAAAGCAAATTTTAATATTGGAATATTGTTTCAAGGAATGATTTTTGTGTTGTAACTTATATTGTAGTGGTCAATTGAGATCATTTATCTTGTATTCACACTTTATTTTAAACAAAAGAACAAACAAAACATCTTATGTATCTAAATAGGTATATCATATATTTATATTATGTATAATAATTCGCTAAACACCATATCGACTTGCGTTCTGTCCCATTTGTATTAATATAATCTGCAATGCTTCTATTATTAATTTGTATATGAATTATGATGTATACTATGCTAATAGATTGCATGTGTGTATAAAGAAGTTAGTTAGACACTGGTGCAATTGAAAAAAATTAGCTTCGCTCCTATAATCCTTCAACGATCCGTTGATTACTCTTTAACACATTTCTTTCCTTTTATTGCCTTATAATACCATATCGAGGGTGATTGATATTTTGATAATAATAATAACATAATCGGTCACCAAAGATATGTCGGGTAAGTTAGATATTCATTTTTGTTGAGCAATAATCAGTTGATTAATGACAATCAAACTAGAAGCAATTATTATTACTCGACAATATTATGTAATAATTAAATGGGGCAAAATTTAAATAGATACACTGACCAATCTTAGCGCGCAAACTTCGAAGATATGTGGCACGATATGAATATTTGCATGTCATTATTCCTGTATTTTCAAACATTACCTATGCTTTGTAGAGCTGACTTCAAAGCGCCTAGATATTCAAGAGAAGTTCAGATACTTTAAAGCTTATTACATCCTTTCATGTTGCAATGTACTTTTGCACCACTTGTTCTGTATCAGATGCTTCTTTTTTTAATTTCTGCAAACTACTGCCTATTCTAAATGACATTAATAACACGATTTGTGTGAATCGGTTAATTTTTCAAGCATGAAGCGCTAATTTTTAGATAAGATTGAATATAATTAATATAATTCCTCTTACTATTTAGTTGTTTTTCTTTTAGATCTTTAACCATATTGCTTATGTAATAAAACATAATGTTTCAAACAATGACTGAGAATATGTTCAAAAAAACTGTGAATAAGCTTACCCTGAAAGGGTGAGCCATAACTAAATGTGGTAAAACTTAGTGTTTTGTAGTTTGTAAGATGAAGATTCACGTCATTAAGTCATAATAATGAAATTAACTTAGTTCATAAACACATACATCTTTGTCGCTTCTTGTTAATTAGTTTTGTTTTACTTATAATAAGACCCTGTTTAGATAAAGGCTATAAATTGATACACTTCGTTATGCGCTCTACTATCTTTTCCACTAAAATCTGAACAATTGATAGAGATTGATTGCACCCATAAATAACACAACAATCCTTATTTATGTTTGCAATCAAACACACTGCAGTCCAGCTAATATGGATTTAGTTCCAGCTTTGCCTTACTTGTCTATTATGTATGTACTTTGTTTACAATTAATAATGAAAATATTTTGTTCATCTTTCAGGGTTTTCAAGGAATTCAATCTCATATATCGCTATGTTTTGTGTCCTGCGCAATGTCAGATAAACGTTTTAAATATCATCTTACAATATGTAGATATAATCGTTATATAATTTTTATAATAGATTGATACAACAATTTTTATATTATTCATGCAGTTACACATTTTGTATAGATGATTGAATTCACAATTTATGTCTGCAATTGTATGATTATTTGAAGTTTCTCTGAAGAATTGGGAATAAATTTCTCAAGTGAAATAATTCAGTCACAGCATCTCTTAGACGTTTGTTTCATAATTTGTTCATATTTGCAATATAGTTTCACAAAACAAAGAACATTTCATTTGCAATTTTCACTTGTTATTGAATTCAATAGAAAACGTCAAAATACTTTTTGTTTATACATCTTCTTGTTGCAAAGAAATTCCATTGTGATGTTATTTATTCCTAATATTAATATGCACTTGAAAATATTTTGTTTTCAAATTGTTTAAAAATTCATTCTACATACTACTGACTTAACATCTTTAAATGGTAAAATGCATTTGCTTAGAATACACTTATGGATCAAATCCTAAAATTAAGTTATTGTAAATACGGACACCGCTATAACCGTTGATTGTTTTGGATAACGAATACCATTGAGCATCTCTTCGACTTCTTGTTCATTAGCTCGAAATGAACGGCAAATGTGTCCATCATATACTTTCTATAAATGTAATAACCAATCACGTTCTGTAAATTAAATTATTAATAAGATTATTTACGCAACTCTGTCTATAAGAATAAACATTATGACACTTATCAAGTCATAATAAATCGAGATGCACAGATTACATTCACTGCGTTGGCATCAGTAAATTTTTGTTTAGATATTTTGTTCGTTTTTCATTTTATATGTATCTGCACAGTTTGTACAAAGTATCATATTCATTTGTTATCTTAAAATTCCATCAATACTTTATAATAATAATTAGTATGTTTATATTATATAATCAAATATTCACATAAAAGTTGGCACGATTTTTTTTCATTTTTACGATTTTTTTGCATAAATATTTTAATTACGAATTGTATCAATTCGCCGAAAGTAATGACTACTTTATTAATCTAAAAGTGTTAAGTAGATATGATTTAAACACTGACGATTAAGTTGTTTATATTATATAGAAATATAACACAAAGGGATAACAATAGATTGTCCCTATTTATAGTCAAACGTTTATTTTCGAGTGTATTTTACTTTTGTAAATTGTTCTTTTCCCATTAGTTTGTTAGTACTTATAAAATGTATTGACTAGACTTTGTTTTCAGTTTGACTATAGCGTGTTATCCTTTCCAGGGCATGCTGACTCCGCACTACCTTTTATAAGTACAAACACCGAAACAGATCTAATTCTGGAGTGATAACAATTTAAATATAATACGCGAAGATACTTTTATAATACTCACTTAGAGTTAAGTAACAAGCGATCACTAATTTAGTATCCATACATAGGGCAGCTAATTACTTCTGTTTAGTTTGATGTCCACACAAATCAATAAGAAAGTGTAATTATACATTACGTGCTTTTCCTTACTACATAGTTACCAATTCATAATTGCTTTAAATATGCGAATCAGTTAAGTTATTGCCATTGCATAATTGTCAACATGTCACTGATATGATGGAATTAATACGCTTGCTTTCTTTCTCAAGCCGTTATTGCTTACATCAGTTACTTTATTTAACATCTGCTGTTAAACCTAAACGTAGCCATTTATTAATTTAAATAACCTTTGTACTTTGCCTAAGAATTAATGTCTTTTATAATCAAATGCGGAAAGCACGTAATGTTTATCGCATTCGGATTTTACTTTTACATTCTTAAAGAATCACAGTTAGCTGCTGCTCTGATCATGAGTTTTTAAGTGTGAAACTCCTCGGCTAATTTATTAATTATATTTTAATTGAGTATTGAATAGATATTTCATAAATATTATTTACTCTGTTAGCGGATACGAAATTTAAGTAAATAAGTCTTTAGAGAAGCATACAACTGAATATTGGGAAGGCAACAATGACTTTGGCACAAAGCAGTTATCTTTGGAAGAAATCTTTCTCTAATAAATAAATGTAAATAGTTAAATAAACTTCTTAATAATTTACGTTGGGGATATTAATTAATTATTATATATATACAATAATTACGCACAGCCTAAAATTGCACAAAAACTATAGATGTAATTGAAATTGTACCAACGCTCGCATAATTAGCATTACTTTTGAACAACGTCGTTAACGTAAAATATACGATGCTCTTATTTTTCAACTGTTTGTTGAACCAATATTGTGTTTGATTGCTTTTCTTCATTAATTATTAATTTTTCCGAACCTAAGAAGTACTTATTCCTCCGATGAATTTTAAATCTGATGGTGCGCGGTTTAATTGCAGTTATCTTATTCATTTGCATTCCATACCACCATGTTTCATCAAATTTGTTAATTTATAATTTGGTCCATATTTCAATTCATATTTTTAATATTTCCGCTTTAAGCGTATATTATTACTTTATGCATTAAAAAATTATTTTGTATTTTAGTTTATAATCATCTAGTATCCATACTAGAATCTATGTTTTTTTTCTTTTTTGTTTATCTTTCGAATATGAGTCCTGTTTATCGTGCAGTCTATGCTCTAACAATATATTAATAAATAGAAAAAAACCTACACATGTCTAATAATAATAATCACACACGTACAACGTACACATTTTATAATAAATGTACTTTGAATAATTTAACATCTTAACGCTTAAGGTATTCATATTGCATTGCTTTGCAATTATAATTTGTCTTCTCATTTATCAGTGTTTTTTATTTAGTTTAAATATCAACGTGCGTTTGAACGCTTTATCGTTAATTTAATAAATAAATAAATAATAAGCCTCTATAAATAACAAATATCTTTGGTTTGTTCCCCATTTTTAAATTTTTAATTCTTTCAATATTATTGTTGACGTTGATATTCATTCAGTTTTGTTGGTTTCCTTTAGTTAATATTGTCAATTATACTTAGATTGACTAGTCTTAGTAGTTTTGCGATACTTGCACAGTTCTTTTATGCGATCGCAACGTGTGTTTCAATTCGGCATTGCTAAGTTTCATCTTTGGTGGTTTCAGTTATAGCGTTAGTATACGTGAAAAAAGTTTCAATAAATGTTTGGATGGCGATACCATACGAGTTCGTGTTCCTGCTGCTGGCGCAGTTGTAAATGTTGCAAGTGTTGCAATTGCTGATGCATCGGATGATGATGTTGTTGTCGCTGCTGGTGATGATGTACAAATACTGGCGAAGATGGTATCGTCGGCGGTAGAGGCTGCTCATGTATCGGCAGCTGCCCAACATCCCGATGGCACATCAGTTAATGTATCGGGGCCTTCACAATGTGGTTTGGGGCAATGTAATGATAGCCACCAGGCATTGCCAAACCTGCGGTTTCCATTGATATCCTACGAAACAAACGCACATTAGTTCAATCAATATCAGTAACGGACGATCGTATTTTCTTAATCAGGGACTCTCGAAAGCGCCGCCTAATCAGCAGCTCATTTACTATTTGTGCATGCATTAGAACTATCTTTTTCCAACGAACAAAATACTGAATTAAACCAAACGGATTCTAATTGAACAGCTACCTATTGATGAGCTTATCAATTAGAAACTTCTGTTGGGAGTAAAGTTCTTTTTGAAATTCATCTTTTTCGTATTATTGAGGGGAAATTTATGGAACAGTTGGTTTGCCTTACCGGGAGTTTCGTCCTTTGATTGATGGTTTGATTGGTTGATGTGATGGTGATGATGGTCTTGGTATAATTATTATTCTTGGTTTGAGTGGATCATATCATATTTTTGGTGTTGTTGAATATAATAAAATAAGAAGGTAGTTTGTACAAAAACGTTGAGTGGCGGTAAAAATTAAATTAATGAGTAACTAGTAGAAGCGTTAAGTATTTTGTTTTTAGAGTTGATTTTGATAGGATTACTGTATGGAACACGCACGCATCGCTGCTTCAAATCCGAGCGTCACCCTTCTTTTCAACAGTACCTAGATTAAATTAATTAGTAAACAAATGAAACTCAATCATTTTCAAACAGAATAAAGAGCATATTGCTGGATAGCACAAATGATCCCTCCAGCAATACCTTTACAAATAATTATTACTTCTGTACACTTTGAAACTTTGTACTAATAACTCGTATGAACATTACTAGACAAAGCTTGTAGTGCCAATATCTGAATTGTGTAATGTGTGGTTGACTGCAATAAATATAAAAATAAATGTGTTTTACATAGATTAATGTATTTTTAAATTTCAGTAATCATTTATCATATACATGGATAATAAGAATAACTATGAATTATAATAATTCGCAAAAATTTGAGCACACGAAAACAAATGTATAATATATAAAGAAATAAACATAAATGTTATCCAGATACGGATTATTAGATGAACGTTGATAATATCATGAAAAATTAATTTGCGCTTCTAAAATGCACGAAGACACGTACAAAAATTAATTTGCGCTCGTGTCCCATATTCAATCAATGGTTCTTGGATTTTAGTCGCAAATAATCAAGGAATTAAACAAAGTCATTATGTTCGTCACAATTAATATAAGCAACTGCCTCAAAATAATAAACCCCAAAAGTTCTATGCCTACTCATCAAAACATAATCATAATTGATATGTTTGAATTAAACAGTTATATGAATAGTAATATTACCTTTTTAATTTTTATTAAAGTAAGAATAATATAAATCAAGAAATATGGCGCACGATATAATACAATTGTGAATGATTAAAATGGAAAACGTTGCTATTGATCTGTAGTGCGAATTTAAGTGCAATTAAATTTGAAAAATAACTACCCTGCGCTATCATATGTTTGAAATCCTTTACTTTCTACCTTTCGCTCATTTTACTCAAGCGTTATCTTATATTTAGTGCTTGTCTTACTTATTACACAATATAATTTTTGGTACTAAACAAATTTCTTGCTATATGATTACCTCTTATATTATTCAAGCTTACTTATTAATTATTATTGATCATCTAAAGTAGTCTTTCCGTATATTCATCATGAATAACTGTTTCTTTTTTGGTAGCATTTCAAATATAACTTTTGTAATTGTCTGGTATTCTTCGCTTTTATAAAAAAAGAAAAACTATAAAAATATCTCTAAATTCGTCCCAATAAACGCTATCTTACGTTAATTGCGCATTAACACGGTCAAGTACCGTAAGACACTAAACTAATAAACATGTAACTCTAAATAAAAGAAGGTATTTAAAGTATACGATGCCAAGGAGCCGCACATTTAATGTGTGATCCTCGCGGTATAATTGTCAATATTAAATTGTCCTCTCTCCTCAAATTGCAAAGCTAACGCACATCCAAAGCAAACGCAGTTTGTTCCTTTCCCTTCGTGTTTAAGTGTCTTATTTGGTTTGCCCTTACGACCATGCATTTAAGAAATAATAATAATAAAGTGTAAACTAATTACTAATAAGGATTGAACTTATTGCGCTCGGTCTTCAATTTGGAATTCTCGGAGGGCCCACCCGAAGAAGTCAACCTCGGTGTATAGCTACTCTTGTGACTGCGATGCACTCCGGTGGTTTGAACGGGCGGCGACCCGGTTTGCGCGCCCAGAAGCTCGGTGAGGCCGCCGAGCGCGCTCAGGCTGGTTAAGGCGTTGAGGGCGCCTGGCTTAGCCAGCAACTGAGCGAGGGGAATAGCACTGGCCAGGGGAGAGGCGGATGCTTGGCTGGATGCGCCAGTATTCGGGGAGTTTTGGGCCTCAAGGTTAGCTTTCTGCAGCTCAACACTGGGGAAGAACACAATAAAGGAAATTTGTTTTGATTCAAATTTATGAGTAAGAAAGTAATGTTGCAGCAAAATCAAAATAAAATTCAAAATATGTAACAATAGACAAATAATATACTGTTAATTAACATAAACGTGTTAATCGATTCAGGTTCAAAGCAGTGGAGAATGGTCCAACCGAATATTCAAGTGCAATTCAGTGCCACTTCTGAGTAGAGTTATTAATACAACGCAAACTGCAAAACTGATAATGTATTCGGTTGTTACATTCGTACCATAAACAAAATAAAACTCAGTGCAGGGAATTAGCACTACATTGTTAATAAGAATGTCAAAAATCAATACGGGAATTCGTTTCAAATTCGTAAACGTGGATAAGAAAAATTGTTGCAAAGTCAACTGGATCGTAAGAGTGATTTGATAATTCATTGGAGGGCTTGGATCAAATGATGTGTTATTGAGTAAAATATTGAGCAATATAGTTAGGAAGCCGAAAATATTGTAAAATTTGCTTGGATATGTAAATTTCATTGTGATTGGTATATGTTAAAGCAAATTATCATAGGATGTAAACATATCAAGAACACATCAAATGATGAATTTATTTTATATTTTTCATCAAATCTTCAGTAAACAAACAGTTGATGCAAACAGTTTGTTTTAATAAAAAATTTAAAAATTAAATTATTCTAATATATGGCAAATTGCCTGACAAATCTGACCTTTTATCCAATCATAACCCACTCATACAAGAAGAAAGAACAATATTTTCTGGGCAGTCCTTTGAAAATAAAAAAATGAAAATTTTGCTCTTTCCACCACACATATTCATCACAAATTAAAACTCCCTGAGAGAATATCCACGTTCTTAATAGTGCCTACTTGAATACGTTTGACGAATCGATTAAACGAAAATTAAAGCCAAATAACACAGACTAATTGAAACTAGAATATAAAAAGTATTGTAATTCGAAAAGGCACTCACCTCATGTTGATCAAATACTGTGCCAATGCGACGGAATCGGGATTTCCGGAAATAGTGATAGTGCGTTCGGTTACACCGCTCTCCCTATCGTCACAATTCGAGATCCGTATCATAGCGCCGGAAATCTGTCGGATTTCGGCAATCTTTGTGCCTCCTTTGCCAATAACACAGCCGATCAACTCGTTGGGTACAGTCATTTCGTGAGTCTGTTGGTTGGAATTTTGCTGGTTACGATTGTTCGATGTTCGCAATTGCGAACCAGCCAATGCAGCAAGAGCTATAATAAAATGCATGCGTTAGCAGGTGGAATCGTTATGAAAGCACATAAATAACTGAACATAAAAATGCACTTACCCGCTGGATTCAAGCCACCGGTATTTGCGGGAGCCAAGCCACCCAATCCTAGTGCTGCGAGTCCTGCAAGCGGATTCTTTCCAAGTGCGCTCATCTACAACAAGCAATTCAATGACCATTGTTTGCCAAGCAAATCGAATAAATCACAACACTTAACATCAAACTCAGGAAGAACATCCTAGATGATCAAACCATTAACATGACAAATTTTGTTTCATTTTGCGTTGCTTTCAATACACTGTTCCTTAAACCCCTCGGCACCGACACTGTTCTCAAGTTAAATCGTTATTGGTGCCCTTTATTACATGAAGAAGTATTGCAATTTGAATGAGATACTTTTGTATGACTTCATGCACCATAAAGAATACTCGTAAATTTATAGCGCAGTTTGCAGCTCTAAAAGTAGAATTAGATTTGCAGCGGAAACGTGGCGTCCAGAATTTTGTACAAATTTTGTCAACTTGCTAACAGAAGTCTTTGAGGATTCACAAACTCTAGATTTCATGCAACTACATTAAGTATAGAAGACTACGTACGGGACAGCGCGCTATCGAAATCTATACGTTGATCATATCATGCCAATAATCAAAAACGATGTTCAAGAAATCGGAAGATGGAAAATTTAGTATCGGAATTCAGCTACGTAACTAGTTGACACCACATTTACAAAACACAGCTAAGAGAATTGGTTCTAGATGATAGCTGAAGGTTATTATCGGCATGGCAGACGTTATGAAGTTTTGGTTTAAAGAAGGCAAGTTGTTGATTTGATTTTGATGCGGGCATTCGGGGGGTCACCAATACGATCAACTTACATCTGGCATGAGATGCGCGGGCGGTAGGGCTGCCTGCAAGTGTCCGTTCTTGAGGGGCTCGAGTGGCATCAAAGGTGCCACAGCACCGGCCAGCGGATGGCCGAGGGGTAAGGGTGGAAATGCACTACTTACGTCTGTATGGGCAGGAACGGCGTAGTTGCCTTGGATAGTATATGCTTGTCCACCGGCAAGGATCACGGGGCCACCAACTTGGGGTTTGGGGCGGTAGGGAATAGTTGCTCCTTTGGGAGGGGACTGAAAAAAGTTTGAATATTAATTGGTCTGTTGTATGCAATTACCTCAATTCGATAAAGATGATCGTGTATATACCTCGAGCATCACATTGCAGATGTGGTAGATGCATTGTGTGATTGCTTCGCCTGTTCCCGAGATAGTGACAGCACGCTCAGTAGAGTTTGGGAGCATATCTGACGCGACTTGAATTGAAACGCCAGTCACTTCACGAATTTCCTTAATCTTTGAGCCGCCTTTGCCGATCAAGGAGCCGCACTGACTTGCAGGTACAATCAAACGAAGTGTAATTGGTGGTCTGGGCACACCACCGCCGCCACTCACTCCACCTCCCCCAGAGCCAGCATTCATATCCTGAAACTGGGAACACCACTGATGGGTTCCAAATGAAGACACAATGATGATTAAATGGGGTATAGACAGCACACAATAATTAATCACAATATGCAGGCGTTAGATAGCCAAAGTGAAATATAAACATTGCTGAGGAAATGTAACATATAATTACCTCTTCAAATTTCTTGCAGATTAATGTAAATGCTTTGAAAATAGCATTTGTTGAACCTGTTACTGTCACAATACGTTCTGGGCATGATCCATCAGATATGTTAATT
>JARJDV010005154.1:0-10879 GCA_030264675.1 Anaulacaspis nigra | reverse complement strand
GATGATTTATTAAGCGATGCATAAACACACACATCAACTAAATTCCGAGCATAATTCCAACAGTTTTCTTTAATAGCCGCGCATCGGCAAGACGTATCGTCTCAAAGAGCGCAACTCCTCGACAACGAATCGAGTGTTGTGCGATGTTGATCTCGTTGCAATTGCACGTTTGCGAAGCACACACGAATTCGAATCCGAAGCGAGTAAAAGTGCGCAGCGTGCCAGCCAACAACGAAATGAATGAATGCCCTGCGGGGTCAAACCGAACTGAAAATGAACTCGCGCGCCACGACGAGAGAAGAAAGAGCACCGCGCACCGCGTTGAACCGCACGATTCGCTCGCGTGCATCTCCTCGCCTAGGCGCTTCTTCTTCGTCTTCTCCTTCATCGTCTTCATGGTGCATCACAACACCACGTTCGGCCGTATAATGTGAACACATTTCACTCTTTGTTCAAATATCGCGTATAAAATTGTTGTACGAACGTACAATGAGCGAGCGCCGAGAAACGCAGCTCGCGCGTTCCAAGCGAATGGAAATTAAATGATTTATGTTTATTGGTTTATTAGCGCACAATAGACTTGGGGCCGCGTGATCGGCCGTGACGCGAATATTACATGTGTTTTCATACCACAAACGCCGCGATGGAAAAAACAACACCGAAGAGATACGGCTCGGCCCGCTCTTCATAAATTATGAATAAATTAATTATCGACAATAAACACAGGCAGCAGCTGCTGCTGCACATTACATATTCAGATTGCATACGACATCAACGATAAGATAGCGTATCAAAAATGTCAACTGCTAAGTGTTTTATGACATTCAGTTTTTATCATCGTGTAGAAATTGTTATATATTGTGTTTTATAATGTTTAAATTGGTTGCTAGAAGTACAATAAAGTTCTGTTGTAACCACGATGAAGAAATCGTCAGGATAATCGACTTTCCACTCGCTGTATCCACTTAAAATTTTAATGCTCAGAATTGTCTCATTCAAGACGTAGTTACTAATCAAATGACCGTTTATTTCTTCACTAATTTTATGATACCCTTTATATCATATTTTACTTTGTTCAATTGGCCATGCACTGTGGGTTTCTACAGTAAAATCGATTTTTCAAATAACAATATTTTTAAAGATTTGTTAGCAATCCATAGAACTCATGATCTGATTTAAGTGGAACTAATAATTTAGCAACAGATTAACATCAAAGTTAAATAATTTTTGGATTATACACAGAACAAACATTGTACGCTATATTTAAAATTCATTTACTAAGATTTCTTAGTAAACGTCTTTTTCACATATGTATAACAAGAACTCACTTAGAATCAGCAATATCTGATATAATTTAACATTGAAATGAATTTTTAAAATTAAATATCGTTTGTTAAAAGGTTTCTAGATAAATTGAGAATAATCTGGGCAGATACGTCTGAATTCTGCCATTAATACATCAAATGCATGATGCGCATATAGTGCATCGAACTGAATACAATCGGCGCAATGTTATGATGTGAAATAAGATCCGCCGTACCGTTAAATGCAATCAAATTATTGTTAAGATGGAAACCATTAGATAATTTATAAACCCAATTACTGAATAAATACCATATTTTCCCGGATCAAAAGACGAATCTTAGTTTTAAAAGAACATTTAGAAAATATGACTTTTAGCAAATTGTATTTTAAAGTAATTTTCAGATTACGATTTTCGTGTGTTGTTAACATACGTCTTAGGAATATTGAGTTCTAAATAAAGAATACAGATAAATTAGTGATTTCCCAAGAATTGCGACTACTTATGAAAGGCATTTTGAGCTAATTTATTGAGACCATAAGTCACACGCTAAATTGAAGTCCATTTTTCCAGGTAACAGTTTCGTCTTATTGTGCGGGAAATGTAGTACCTAATTTTTTGATAATTATCACGAATATTTTATAGCGCAATTTGAAACTTCAAGTTCGGATGTCGCGATTTCGAGTTATTGCAGTTTCTTGAATTGATAAGCAGTTTAGACAAAACAATTCTGCAATGAAAGCATAAACCGCAAAGTGCACATAGCTACGTTCTTGATACTAATGACTGAATGCACACATAACAATTTCAGTTGAAGCCTTAGATACGCGAACACGGCAAGGCATTGTGCGATTGCAGAACGAGCATACTAAACAGGAACGAACAAAAGTGCGAGGAGACGGTAATTAAATATGATTGAGTATCGAGCGTATGTGTGCGTTGTTCATCGCCTCCTTGCCATACATAAATTCATTAAAGTGCACTTGCATCGCGTCGCTGCACGTAGTACCTACACCAAATGAGGAAGCGAAAGGGACGATTTCCTCTAATTTTAATTAATACTTTGTTCCGGTTTCGCCGTTTCCGCCGCCCTCGTCGACTTTTACTAATATATCACCCGATAAAATCTTTGGGACATTAATAAAATTCGTTCAACTACCTCATTATTAATAAATTTCTTTCCGGTTATACGGGGAAATTGGTAATAACTCCCGATTAGTAAGGAATATTATCATTTCTGTTGACATTCGCATGACTCAAGTAGGTATAGCGTCATCGACATGTCCGCTTTTCGAGGTAAACGCAATTGCGCAAAGTTCAATGAAATTTGTTTAATTCGCTTGTGCAAACACACTCAAAGTCACTGAGTAAGCAGCGCGAACGAGTCAATAGCACATAGCAATACTACACCTAGATTAACAAGTTTTTGTGTGTTGCGCATTTTCAAATATTTAACTTCCCCGCCGTTCATACGTCGCGCAATAAGTTTGCTCAGCTCAATAAACAAATTCGATGAGAACGCCATTAGCATCCCATTTTTTCAAATCGCTTTGGCGGCCTGCCGCCGCCATAAAATGCAAATTGGAATCAATTAAATCAACCCAAAAATTTCTGTTCAATAGGAAACGATTCAGACGTTTTCCTTCCTATTGCGCGAGTTTCATCTTCTTCCTACTCGGTTTGCAAATCCGCGAGGAAACATTTTTTTACAGATGCGTTGAATGAATGACTGAAGGAAAGTCGCAAAAGTTTCTGCTTGAATTAAAGATAATTTGAATGCAAACGCAAGAAACTCAATTAAATTCGATTGAACGCCCTATGCAATTTCGGTAATGGGAAAATGTGCTGCAATTCCACAAACTCCATCGAATTGGAAAACTGTATTGAGCGCTATCAAATATTATTTTGGTAATTTACTTGAGCTTAAAATTCCGATTAAACATAATATTGAATTATTACAATGCTCAGCACGATAGAAAAGTTCGCTATGATAAAAAGGAAACTTCGTATTTTTGACAATTTCTTTGCCAATATATCAAGGATTAGTTAAAGTACATAGTAACATTACCACAATTGGTTAACCCTTTGCGCAATTTAAATGGTTTTTACGCAATTTATATTACCTTTTTACCACCAAAAAATCACAATATCCACTTTTACTTACTTTTACTAAATTATCCAAAATGTTACAAAGTAGCGAGCTAACCCAGTCGTTCAAATCCCGTAATCGATGTAAGTAATTGATGATTAAAACTGTAATTTTATGCATCTTATGCTGGCATTTCTTTCAACATTTTTAGCCAATCTAATATGATAACTACCTATTTCCCAAACTATATTAAAGTTTTGAGTTTTCAAAGAAGTTTTTGACATAAAGAATCTGGAAAGAATTTTATGATTTTGGCCATGCCAGGCGACGTTGTTTGAAGGAATTTGCAAATAAAGCTGAAACATGCACAAAAAAAGAGAATAAAATCGTAAATAACTTGCTAATTAAATTTTTCCGGTCATCAATTCATTCGCATCACTTCGTAGCGATTTTCGACGTTAGGAAGGACGCGAATTCACAACGTCTTCGTATTTGCCAGCATCGAACAGAATATCATTCGCGTGTTTACATAAAATTTCGTCCGCTTTATGCGTTTTCGTTCATCGTGCATTCGCACGTATAATAAAATCCATTTCACTCTCACCATATTCGCCTCCTCTCATCATCTCGTCTAAGTATCTCTGTTTTACTCGCTCAACTACAGCGTTAGCAACACGTTTGATAATTTTAGCGTGCATGAGATGCAAATATTATTGGCATATTTAACTGGTTTGAAAAATGAAGCAACATCGAGATGCAGTTAATTTACAATCGAATAAAACGAAATCTAAAAGTGCTTCCTCTCGAACTCGTTTCGCATGCGCATTTAAATGCAGGCCAATTACAAATTGCATCTCGTCAAGAACTTTTACCTATTCATAGGTAGGCAGGCTGCCTTTTCAAGATGCAGAAATACTTCTTTCGCCTCTGGGTGTCTCTTTGTTGCCATCTGCTCAGCGCTAATTACGAATTGGAAAACTCAACGAAACGTACAATTTTGTCATTGTCGATTCGTATTGTACATCTGTCCGTGTCTTGCTCGTATTCTTATCCGCTGTTATAATAGGTGGAAAACTACTGAACCTTTAGAAAAATACTGTAGCATTGTGCTAACGAAATCCGCAATTTGTGGGCCAAAAATAGCCGGGACTTGCGCTTCAAGTGAGCGAAATTATAATGAAATTACATCAACTGCGTGACAATTCTCCGTAAATCGCCTTCCGCTCTTGAATGGCGCAGCAAACCTGCAATTTCTGTCAATTTTTCTAATAAATTCACGACAATCCTTCCCCTAATGTTGTTATTACGCCCGTGAGCGTTTCCGATAAGAAAGTCAATTCGTATTTCTTTGAAGTTGCATTGTTTCTGCATGGCTGGCTCTCTGCGCTTGATGTATTAACGATGGTCAAACGCCAACCACGTTAGAAATGTGTATGAAATGTTTGTAGGTTTAAAAACAGGTAAGCAAAAGAATGTCCTAAACATTTGCCCTTCATCCGCTCTGAGCTCGTAGAGTTGGTGATGGATGAAGAGGCTACCGACACGTTTTCTGACAACATTACTACCTTACTCTCGTCTACCTTTTCCTTCGGTTACCCTTAAACGTCGAGGTTATGTCACACCCAATGCATTTATGCATCAATGCTACAATAATATGTTAAATTTCACAAACATTTCAGGGATTTACACACGGTGAGATTTGCGTTCGGCGAAGGGGATGTTCATATCAGATGTAAGATAATAATAAAAGTTGTACTCACGGTTTGCCTCGACTTATTCGATCCAAAGGAAATCCATCCAGCAAAGTCCAGCACATTGATCTCCACACGCGAATTGTATTTTACCACAAACGACGAAGTCATCAAGAATGGAAAGGACTCCACGAACTGTTTACATCTTCTGAACTGGTCTCTGAAAGATGCAAAACGCGATTCACAATACTTGCTGTGTGACGAACTAACAATAACAAATTCGCTGTTCGGTGCAGGCTAGCTGCATGGTCGAATACGAGTCTGATAACAACAAGACGAAACACGTTTGGACTAGTGCTTGATCGCGCTATAAACAATTCTCTGTGTTAACGTACAGAAATATATTGTCCGGAATAAGTTGCACAACGTTGCCGTCCCATTCTACGTATTATCCAAGCAATTAGCACTCGCCGGTATATTTTTATTGTTTGTATCACTGGCACAATGGAATGTTGGATGTACGAATACGTTTTTCTATCGGCTCCATTCGTCAAAATGGCGTATCTGCAAGTACCGAGTCCCTTTGGCCGCTCTCCTTGTTTTAATGATGCTTACCGATGATGTTTATCTTGATTAGATAGGATTGTTCCGTGCAAATGCACCGCCACAAGAGGAAAGCGTACACGATGACTCGTTGTAATTACAGCACACACTGCTCACGAACGTACTTGTAACTTAACTGCCAGCAAGCGTTGTGTAGCACTGCATGCGTTCCGTAGAGGGGACAACCACCGACCGAAGTCGTGTTTTGCCGGCTGCCGACGACGTCGATTCTTCCAAAATTTTAAATGCGTTGCGCCATCTTCATTGTAGATCCCCAACAACTAAACATACTGAATGTTCAATGAAATACAAAATATGAAAATGTGTTAATACCTATTAACAATCAATAATACAACCAAACAACTACTAGGCAATCATTCAAAGAATTCTACTCAATAATACATCAAGCCAGTTGCATTTATAAAGATCCATACGGTTTGTATTATGAATTTGTAAGGCACCTTTGAACGTATAGTCCTGAATGTTAAGGACTATATTGACAAAGGGATCTAAAGGACGCATGTTGCCGCCCTGTCACGTGGCTTCCATCAGCATAATATACATGACACTCTGATATTATCAATTTTCCTTAAGGGCACCCATTTCTCGGCTTAAAAAATTCATAAAATTACCATAAAATGCTCTCCGTTCATGCATATTTCACTAAAATTGTTTAAACATCTTCATACTGCCTTAAATCAGACAGTTTATGTACATATTTTTCCATAGCCGTGGCCATAAAACGACTGTATAAATATTAAAACCCATTTAACGAACAAGACAATTAAATTGATATAAACAACCGAAAAATACAGCGTAACAATTGCATATAAATAAAATAAAAACAGAAATAGTATAGAATCGACGTATCAATTATTTGCAGTTTTTTCATAGAATTTTCATCCAAAATAATATTTCGAAAAGTATAAAATAACTAATAAAAATAAAAATAAAACGCTTAATTGAAAATCGCGCAAATTTCATTCGTTTTTATCATTTATAAATCGTACGCTTGTACTAAATAAACATTGAGTTATTATTTATGTGTTTGGATTATTTAAAAATAATTTTAAATTATTGGCTGTTTGCGTATGAATATCACAGAAAAATATGGAAAAGGACTGAACGGGTTGAAGTTTATCGAATGCTAATGGCTATTGACAATTAGAGATGAAGCAATTACTTAAAAATGAGTGGTAAATTTAAATATCAGTTCGATTTATTATGATTTATTTCCATTAAAAACCAATTCCTATTATCCTAATGGCTCAAAATGGAAACCAAGGTAAATAATGATATAAAAAGAGTCGAAATAATACAAATTAATATTTTATGCATCTATCAAAATAATGTTTAAATAATAATAATAGGCTGAAATGTTTAAACATGGAAATCCACAGAATGTTTCATTATGACCATTACTTAGATTAGCTTAGTTAATTAAAGACGTACAAAGGTTTTATCATATCACATTATTTTATGACACAATAGTTTACTAGCAATTAAAACATTTCTTGCCATTCGCTTGTAATTAAATGAATAAAACACAATGTTTAATCACTTTATCCAATATTATGACAGATGCTATTTTCTCACCGCCCGTGTGCGCAATGCGTAAAGCGCTCGATATTTATTTATTTTATTGTTTAATTGCAATGCATTACATTTCAATTCATTGCATTTCATTGGCTGAATGATATTTGTTTAGCGCTCGTTCAAGATCAGAGGATTTCGTAAATTGCGCGAAATTTGTTTAATTTATTTATGTTTGCTTACTGTGCGTATGTAAATCAGTATTTATCAAATACTATTTCAATTATCGTTAATTAAATGACAATTAATAAAATTGTTGTAAACGGTAATTAAAGGTTTATAACATATTTTTGATTTTTTTATATTCCATTTGAGGCATATCTATAATATTATAATTATTTAGTACAGAATCCACTTTCAACACTCGTTTATCATCTGTCAACAGTGCGTTAAAAAGAATCGCTTGTTTAATTAATAGCTTAATCATTCGTTTAATTATTTTTTCGACAATTTTTCGTGCAGCACGAAATTTAATTAATGCTTTTTGAAACCCTCATCGATATTCGCATCGCGTCGCATTTCGATCCAGAAAAAATGTAAATAAACAATTTGCATGTTATCAAGAGCCGGAATTTGTTTTTAATTAGCAATTAAGTATGTACTCATATTAAAAATTATTTTTAAAATAAATAATTTGCGCGACGAAAAAACTTGTATCAAAAATAACTAGTCAAAAATCCTGTAAGTTTTTAATAAATAAAATGCGTGTATAAAACGCACCTGTTCTTGTTTTTATATACAGTTTTTCTTTTTTTATTCTTTAAATAACCAATTTGCATATTATCCACAGGCGAAATTTTTTTAATGTAACAATTAAACAAGTACTAGACTTAAAAATTAGTTTTAATATAAATATTTGAATGCGGGAGGAAATGAAATGAAAATAATTATGCGCAAATGCCAAAAATCCTGTAAGTTTTTAATAAATAAAATACATGTATAAAAAAAACATTTTTTCTTGTTTGGTTATACAGTTTTACTTTTTTACTCTTTAAATGAACAATTTACATGTTATTCACAGGCGAAATTTATTTTCAAGTAAGAATTAAATATGTACTCGAATTAGAAATTATTTTTAATATAAATAATTCGCTTATGAGTGGAAATTAAATCAAAAAATAATATCAAAATATCAAAATTTCTGTAAGTTTTTAATAAATAAACCTCGTTTATAGAACACATTTGTTCTTGTTTTGTTATACAGTTTTATTATTTTTTCTTTACATATACAATTTGCATATTATCTATAGGCACAATTTGTTTTCAATTAACAATTAAATATGTACTCGATTTAAAAATTATTTTTAATATAAATAATTCGCGTGTGGATGGAAATTAAATCAAAAAAATAATTAGCAAATGTCAAAAATGCTGTAAGTTTTTAATAAATAAAATGCGTGAATGGAACACATTTATTCTTGTTTTGTTATACCTACAGTTTTACTCTTTTCTCCTGCATTTATGCGGAACCGAATGAAATTATTTAGCTGTTATTGTGATAAATGCGAATGAAAACATATGGGAATACACTGTACGTAGAAATGCAGGAAGCTAAAGATAATATGCGTGCATGTCCGGTTGTTTGGCTGTTGCGCCGCCTCCGGGAGCATTAGTGCTTGTGTGAAGGAGGGGGCGGCTGCCTGCGGTGCGTACTGCCACCTGGACGCATAATGTCCGTGTGGAAAGCAATAATATTATTATTGTGCGCGACATGTAGGTAGTTCCATCTTTTTTTTACGCGTGCGCAGACACACATAACTAAATCGACATTCGTTATAAAGCCATGCAAATTAAGTAAAGTGCATGTGTGTAATATAATTGGTGAAGGGTCTACTGCATTTGCAATGCGTGTAGCAGTGAATTATATTTGATGGTCAGAAGGCGATGGAATTAATATTGATGTTGAATTATACCCTTCATACACATGCACATACAATTCACTACGTATCCCAAGAACTAAATAGCTTCAAGGCACGAAACATACACGAATGTGTTGATTCTATAACATTAAATTAGATGCACGTGTGTGTAATTGCATGTAGTATCTGACTATAGTCGAGAATACAAATGAGTTGTATGCAAATACAAAAAGAATTCCCTCTCTCTTTATTTTTCCATTGATTCAATTGACTTGCTGTTACCTAATTGATTTTTAATTGTTCGTTACCGATAAACAATACAATTTAAAACAATTGAACGCATTTCAACAGCGGGCAATTCTATTAAGTATTGAACAATTGCGCTTTTAAGATAATTGTTTCTGAGTTCTCACAACGGAAAACTTAAACTAAACTACGCGATAGTTTCTAAAGAAGAATTTGTTTTCATTTTAGTTTTCTTGCATGCTACAATTCCACGTCATTTGTATAAGTTTGAGCGGAATTGTTATATAAATAATGTATGCAGCTCAATATACATGGACAGCGCAAAGTGATAAAGTGATAAAATAGTAATAGAAATTGAGTTGGACATTTGCGGTCTCGGAACATTGCGGCCGCTGAGAATGCAATAAACTGACCGCTAACCCTTTTATTATTGTCCATTCCGGGCACCAACACGAACGCGAGCGTACAAGCGACAAGAACGACCAGAACGGGTGATAAGGGGCTAAGGGATGGCCGAGGTACACATCTTACCCTTTCCTGCGTCATCGCACATCGTCCGGAACGAAGATCGTTGTCGTTCCGTTCACTTTCTGCTTCGCTCTTTGCGAAAACTTTGATCATTTCGGGATGTGGCAGATGGGCAAACATTCGAATTTTACCAATTTACCACTTTATCGATGCGCGATGGTCATTTCGGCGAGGGCGCACCCTTTAATGATCATTTGCTCGAATGGTTATGACCATTTCAATGACGCTATAAAATTTTTAATTAGACCTTTGCCCTTATTCCAAATTATCATGATCTCAATTTACTTTCACGTTCTCCCTGGAAAAGTAAAAGTTGGCAATAATCATTCTTAATATGTTGACTTCCATGTCTTCCAAATACCAAATATTCTGATTATCATGGCTTCACCTACACTCGAATGATGCTTATTGAGTGTTTATAAAGCACACTTGTCTAACACGTTTGCTATTTTAAACAATTCATTGGTTAATTACTTCCTGGGGTAATGAACCGAGGATTTAGGAAATTCAAAATCACAATAGATGCATTTTGATTTGGGATGCGAGATGTGTAGGTCAACCAGTGCACTGCAGTGCACTGGTGGTGCAACCAGTGCACCACTGCAGTGGTATACTGTCTGCAAAATTGCATGAATTTAACCCAAGAATCATTGAAAACTACTCAATTTTTCATTTTCAAAATGAAATTACACTTGAACGCGCTTCGTTCCGCTCAACCAGGCCAACATGATTCGATGCGCAATTAATTTATCCTTCGCATGGTATAGGGCGCATTTTGGAACAACGTAACATGCTTAACCAAAAATTGGTTCCATTGTATTCATAAGTATCAGGTTACAAAGTAAACCTCTATGTATTACTTGTGTTAGCATGCAGAGACTATGCATCACAAGCAGCTGGAACGGATTAATGGCATTTCAATTAATTTCAATGGGTAAAATTGTTTTAAGATACGAGCGATTTAAAA
>JARJDV010005149.1:0-14546 GCA_030264675.1 Anaulacaspis nigra | reverse complement strand
GCCGAGAAAAAACAAGACTTTTGGGGATTACGTGCAAGGGCACAAGAAAAAGCAGGCGCTGTCAAAATAAAGAAAACACACTCGACGGCGGCGGTGGCAGCGCGCGTCAATCCGTAGCGTATTTGGAAGAATGAAATAAATGTGCGGGGCGGCGGACACTCGAGGAAGCGCTCGCACCGCCGGAAGACGACGTACAAAGGGGAAATAAATTAACGCTAAATAAAGGGAATTATCATTGCGTTTCATTAGATTTGCCATTTACATTCCTACGGCGTTTTGCGCGCGCGTCTTTTTGTTTTTTAATTGCGTTAATACACAGAAGAATGACTGACTGACTGACTTGTGCACACTTTGTTTCGTCAGTGATTTATTGAAGTTGTTTAAGATTTTTTATTGTTGTTCTTGTTCAAGATGATTTTTTTTCTGGTTGTTGAGTTTATTTTGATTGAGGATGGGTGGACGAGAGGGAGAATTCGAAGCTTGACGAAAAGTTGTCACTGGCAGCTGATGCAAAAAAAGTGCATGTTTATTAATGCGTCATCCTTGCCACATAGTTAATTACATTGGTGCCGAGCTGCGAGAGATGTTGCTGGCTGCATTATGTTCTTGTCTTGCCTTGCTTCCTGTCATCCGGCTGATGGGCGGCCGGAAGCGCGTGTTACGCAGGAGGGCGGCCAAATGGGAAACTTGCGGACAGCCGGCGGCAGCGGTGGCGACGGCGGCTGGCTCGCCGATGCAAAAAATGACGAGATATTAATTAGAGTTTTGTGTACTAAATTTGCGCGCGTTTGCCATTATAATGCGCCGCCAACTATTTGCCGGCGGCGAATTCTTTCTCCTCTGCGAACCACCACCACGTGGAGGATGCTGGTGTAGGTGGTAGTTGGCGGTTATTCATTTCTTACGCGCGTTTTAATGAAAGCCAACTTTTTCGCATACAAAGCGCGAGAAAAGTGTCTGCAATTTAAAAAATTCAGCACTGCGTCGGCATTGTTCTTGTTGGCCGTGTGGGCAACGAACGCGCACTTGTAAATTGTGTGCGGAAAGTTATTAACAAATATTTCTCACTTCTTGCCGAGAGCTTATACAATTTATTATAATTTTGACCCTTGCTGTAGTAGTCGGAAAAATAAGATAAAGTTGTGAGAGAGTTTTCTCTATTTTTTTGCATGAAAGTGTGCAAGTTTTACAAACTCTCATGGTTGGTTATGAAATGAAAAAATATTCATCACGAATTCTCTTATTCATGATGATTTTTACTGTTTGAGTCGCGATCGCAACGATGACAATTCGTTATTCTTCTACACTCTGCGCAAAGTTTTTTACGGTCGTTATACTTGTTTGTCGATGCATTCGCGAGCGAGCATCGCGCGGCTCTCTTCGATAAATTTTAATTATTTCGCTTTACGACCTCTTTCGGATGCCTCTTTCGCTCGGCAAACATAGATCAGATAAAAATTTATACGGCATTTTATGCGCGCCGCGAGCAACAGTCCATCGAACATTCGCTGGATAAATTTTCGGGTTAGTTGGCTGTTTGCGCGCTCACGTTTGAGTTGTCTCATGCATAAACCAAATTGGCAATGTCATTAATAGCGAATTTAAACTTGATTCAAAGTCTCCATTTTTGGTTTGTTAATAATAAATAATAAGGTAAAGAGGCATGAACCAACCAACCAAGTGCATCTATGGACCAACAGCATTACCGCCGTATAATTAATGTAAAATGATAAAAATTGAAATATTTGAAATACAGTACCGTATTAAAAGTAAATCACAATCATGTGGACAAGGATTTGTTGATTAACAATTTATAGAAATTACCATATAGCCCGCACCATAAGACGCGAGAAAAAAAATGGACTTATAAGAATGAGCAGAATGTACATATTTATATAAAAATTGTGTTACAGGTGTCGGGTGAAAAATATCGTTGGGTGCCTCTTATGGTCCGGGAATAATTAAGATTAAAGGAATTAAAGGAAATTTATATTTTGTGTTATTTCTCTGCGAGTTCTAAAAAGTATTAATTATCATTACAAACTAATACTCTTCGTTGAATTATTCCAATGTATGGAGGATAACTATGGGGCAAGTACGGGTGGAATTGGTTTGATTACACAATGATTTCAATAATATTTTTACTTACTTTCTTTACTCCAAAATGAAATACCGTATTTGAATGAAAAACGCATTATATACCAAAGGTTTGAACTGCTCGTTTCTTGCGGGGCCAGTGAAGGAACCAACCGTCTTTCGGTCACAATTTCTTTTAGTACCACAAAATATATTCAATCAATTAGCGATTTTATTAATGTTAATTAAAAACTATTAAATGACACATTCGTTCATACTAAAATATGTTAAATTATTTTGAAATAAATTACAAATATATAGGCCCAAACTTGAATTCCCACTTAAAGTCAACACTTGAATGTGAAGACGACGCCATGGAGAGAAGAAGAAAAAACATATGCACATTATGATTTATTATAATATTGCATCGGCACGTTTGTGGTATAAAATATTAAAAATGTGCACCCTTCTTTGCGTCTTTGCAATATTTTGCAGTGAATGCGTTGCAGACATGAATATGAATAAAATATGAATGATTATTAAATTTGCCAGACGTGTGCACTTTTTTCAGCCAGCAGAATGTGCACGAATGTATTTACCATTCGAGTCGAATGTTTAATTGCGTTTTGATGCTTTCATTAAAAGATAAATGCTCATTGCGAGGCGGCGGTGGTGGCAAAACGTCCAAACGTATTACACACACAGCATGGTATGACGGAGATAAATAAACGTGGGTATTTTTATTGTTTGCAAAATCTAACAGATCGTTTGCTTTGTTATGTTTTGTTTTACAATTAATACAATTAAATACACATTGAATAACGTGTACGAATTTTAATAATTTAGCTGAATATATTTACTTTGTAAAGTATTCATTCAAACAGATTAGATTAGCTTTGTTGTGTCGCTTTTCTATAGCTAAGCACCAACATATTTTGCAAGAGAGCATTATGCAAAGACCTCGTTTCAGAAGCAATAAATATTTTCAGCATATAAAATGCACATTCATGGCGATAGTTATGATGGCATTTGGGGTAGTGAAATGTCTCGTGTATTTTTGGCATACACTATGGATATTGACTTCTAAGCTCGATCATTTCAAGTCGTGCTAATGCAGTTATACGACGCTGCACAAAGAGACCATGACCGCCACCAAGCGCCGCCGACACGGCTACCGGATGCGCGTTACACCCGCCGCCGACGATGACAACAACAACAGTAGCAGCAGCACCGATGTCATTGAAGATGACAACAGTGTGCACAGCGAACACTACTTTCGTCTAATCGAATTGTCGCTTCAATATCGCGTTGTAAACATAACCGTGCAAACACTAAAATCGCAATGCATTTGTTACTATCTTTGTTGCTTACTGGCTTCGAGTCGGTTGATCGCACATTGCTTTTATTTGCGCCATAAAAGTAGGAAAACAAATTTAGCCGAGTCGTCTTTTTGATAAAGAGGCGGCCGCCGGCGGTGATAATCAAGCGTTTTCGGACACACACACACATAGCGAGTGAATGGCGACGTTGTTTTTCCTCCTGATGAGATTGATTTCTTCCCGCGTATCGATAGCATGGTTCTTCTTCACTCTACAGATGCCAGTCACAATGAGCGATGCAGCTCCTTTGTAAATATGTGCGGCGCGCGTGTTTTTTGCATCGTAAAGCGCGCACCGCCCGCCGCCGCCAACGCACGAAGAAGGCGAATGTAATTGCAGCAATTTGTAACCGTTTTGTCGGCCATCTATCGCGACGGGAGCGCACGCTTTTGTTAGTTTGTAATTTAACGGCAGCGACCAATCGTGCCCCCACAAACAATTCGATTACTTGGAATATTTACACACCGCGAGTAAATTCTGGGGGCAAAACTTTATAGATGCTGCAATTGAGGCGTAGAACAACAACGAAAGTTTGTCGAGTAATTAATTTGTGCCAAGTTATTAGAAAATTTATCAACAATAAGTTTGCGCGCACAGTCAGCAAACTAATTTCTTAAGGAGCGCATCTTGGATTTTTGCAGCGCAACCCAATTAAGCGACTATAAAACTAGCGTGTGCGCGCATGAAGAATGCCGGCTTTTTGCCATTATTAATAACCTAATTAGCGCTCCGTTTTGTTTAATGTGTGCGTTGGATGCTAGTTGAAAATATGCAAAGTTAAATTTACTTGCGGGGCTGCATCAGAGCCAGCCATCTGTAGTATTATTATAGCGGGCACTATTCGCATAGTTTTAATCTATATCGCAGTTTAAACTGTGCGGAGACAAAAGTGCCCAGCGAAATTACCCTCGTATTTTAAACGTCCGCCAGTGAGTGTGCACACACTACCGCTTAAAAGTGGAATTGCACCGCGAGGACGCGTTTCGTCAGTTTATTACAAGATGCTCCGCACCGCTTCTGATACCATTCGTGCCGCCACCGTCTGTCTAAGCAATGTGAAGTGAACCATTTCAGCAGCAGCAGCAACAACAACAACAACAACAACGCATGAAACACGAACAACCACCCTCATGTTAAGGGATGTGCACGCTAACTTTTATACAGCCGCAACGCGCTCAACGGAGGCGGCAAAGTTAAAACGCTGTGCGAACACTAAACCAAGACTTAAATTGATATTTATGCCAGTTGAGAATGCGAAGCGGTGAGCGGGATAAACGTGTGCGATTTTTCATGATGTTGTTTACGAAAGGTATCAAAAAGCTATTTGCTGTTGCTAACTGTGCGTTAAGTATAAATTTAATTTTATTCGTTTCGAATGAAGATATTGCAATGCAAGTACCGGGAAAGTGAAAAACACGTTTGTTTATTAATACACTCACGAATAGACTTTGAACGAATGTGCATATGCAAATGGCTGAATAGACTTTGCAATATGCATGCGCGTACGGTAATGAAATGCATAAAGTGCACGGGAAAACATAATACGAAACGCATTCAGAGTACGTAGGGTATTGTGCTATGCTATGTGAGAGAAAGAGTGCGGTACACGAAGCGCTTTCAACTTGTTCAACCTTTTAAATTTTAATATTCTGATTGCATCCGATAAGATGCCGCCCCTTTTGCAAGCGAACGCGCCGTACACCGCAATTGCACTATGCGCAATTAACTACTCTAATGATAATCATAGTCGTAATGATAATAAAACTCGTCGCAGTAAAATGAGAATTATGTCAAATATTTAGATTAAAACGTGCAGAAGCGTTCGTTCTTCATTACAATTACAATATGAAATAATCACTTAAATATAAATTATGTTGATTTAATATAGTTTAATGTCAATTTAAATATTTACTTTGCATGATAAGAATCTCATCTACAGAATCACATTGGACCGAAGAACTCTGTACCCACAGGGTTGGCGGGGGTATTAATGCATTAAAATTGAAATGTTAATGAGAATTTCTGACTTGAACATCACAGCAGCCACTCATCGCGCCGGGTTGTTGTTGGCGGGCAAACGGTGCGCAACAACGGCTGCGAAACACTTTATAAACTAATGTATGTAAATATTTCTTATGCTCGTCGTTGCAAATGCGAGACGACGATGACGGCGGAGGCGGCAGCGGCGATGGTACAAAAAGGCAAACAGAACGAGTTCATTAACTAACTAGAAAGTGAAGTGCGCGCACATTCATGAATTGCACATTTGCAACGTGCATGGCATTGCTTAGATGCATTGCATTTTGCGCCATGGCGTAGCGAATTGCAAGGATAATATTGTGCAACATACATTCGCGCCGCGTGCACTTGCATAAACCAGCACCGAAATGCATAACTCTTCGTCGTCCTCGCGTTAACCTGTCTGCACCTTCATTCTTGTACTCGATACGCATTTAAAATGTTCAACGTTTGTACGCATTCTGAATTTGAATTATTTCATAAAGAAAAAGGATGTCTTCCTAATTTTCCGCGCATGACTTATATTTAATGGAAAATTGTAGGCAATGGAATTACTATTAATATTTAAATGCTCGACATAAATTATTACCAGAGTAATAATATTACAAAACGGCACATAATTTATTTCAGAAATGGAACTACCACAAAACGCTATGAAAATACACAAGAGACAATGTGGAAACTGCAGTGAAATAAAAATACAAAAAAACTTAATCAACTCGTAGTCGGTGCCAGTTAGTACTGGAAGTGAACGCAACCGGAAACGTGAATGCGACGAGATCCCAACTCGCTGTGCTATTAGAACGCTGCCGCGAGCAATAGGCCAGTAACACAGGGGCGATTTATTGCCATTTGTCGCAGATACTTTTATCTAAGGGTCGCATAGCGCGTTCAAAGTGTTCTACAATCTGACATGATTTTCGACCGATATAAATCTT
Source organism: Anaulacaspis nigra (assembly GCA_030264675.1). NCBI lineage: Eukaryota > Metazoa > Arthropoda > Insecta > Coleoptera > Staphylinidae > Anaulacaspis > Anaulacaspis nigra. The sequence goes on along the minus strand of JARJDV010005149.1, from coordinate 8,134 downwards.
GCTGTCGGAGAGCAGAATGAGAAAAAATCTGCCAAATTTGTTTACCAATTTGCCTGAAGACTAAACTAAGTATAGCTAGCGGAGGAGAGTCGCCTAAGTTGGAAATTTGCAAGTACGTAACGGGACTTGATATAAAGTAAAGCACACCTATTTGAAACGTGTCTACTTGAAGCCGTGCACTTCTTGCACCTCGACTTGCGCTAAGGGTCGCACTTTACTCTCATGCAATATTGCATTGCAGCGACGATGTGAAGCACGTGTAACAGGCTCGTTTCCTACTTCATTTCATGCCTTACAAGTCATTTGAGAAAGTTTTCTAGAGCACGCTGCTGCTACTGCTGCTTCTTGCTTTTAAGCGTAATATTTGCAATTTGTAAACATACGATGGAAGAAACTATTTATTCTCACTCAATTACTGTCAAAATTTTCACGCCTTTCTTTTTGTACTGGGAAAATTTCGTTTGAGCGAGAAAGTTGTGTTACTAAACATATAACACATTATTAAATATGGTATGTTGCAACATTAATTTTGCAAGTTACAATTAAGTTATCATGACGCTGAAAATACAAAACTTTTTTTTTGGTTTCTTTTCAAAGTCTCAGAAAACGTTTAAAACTTTTCAGCACAATCATTTCACTAACGTCTTTACTTGCCAAGTCGTATTATTATTTCAACATCCAACTCGCGCAGCGGCTCGCGACTGGCGCAACCATAATCTCTTCGAGGGTGGTTTTCGCTAATTTGCTTCGACGCTGATGGCCGGCGTTTTTTACATTGCCGCCATCGCCACCGCCGCCACCGCGAATTTAATGAACGCAATTAATTTCAACGTAATAAATTATTTGTAAAATGTACAAACGCACACACCACGCCCGCCACAGATGGGCGCCCGGAGATGATGATGAAAATGATTAATTGTTACATAAGTTTCTCGAGTTCTTTGCGGACGCGCCGGACGTGCGAGTGTCGAAACTTTGGAATAAATTTTGGCATCGGTTGTCGAAAAAGTTTGCGCGCCCGAAATTTAATTGCATTGTCGTACGGCGTCGTGTTTTTGCAACGAGTTGGAGAGGAGAAGCGGCGGATGTATGCGTAAGGGTTGCGAATTACGTTTTTGCGTAAATGATAATTTCGGAATGGAATGTATTTTAATACAATATTAGCTTTTGCGTTCGTTCGGTGTGTGCAAGATTAGCTTACCAATCGTAAATATTATGCTGTGCTCTCTTTTAATGTTTACAATCGTTTAAAAGTTTTATTACGTCCAAATAATAAACGGCCGGGAGCGACAAAGGTTAATTCCTGCACGATCGTTTAATGGTGCGTTATATTTTATAATAAACATTACAAGCCTTTCATGACGAGGAGCGACGCAATGAGGATGAATTGGAATTTTTAATTTTCATTATTGTGCGAGCACGCCTCGCCATTTTTGTCATTTTTACTCTTGAATTGTAATGGGAGTATTATTCTTCGTCCTTGAGTATTAAAAATGATATTTTAATTAATCTCACGCGTAACATAATCACCATTTTCAACGGAGTATTTTTAACATTTTAAATACACTTTTTGTTTTGAATTTAAATCATAATAATTCAACAAAAAATTCTTTGTTCTCGATGAACTTCATGAAGAGTAGGTTTCATTTAGGTTTCATATCGAACTTTATAGTTGGGTTGTTATTAGCGCAAAAAGTTGGAGACTTTGGTTAGTTTCAATCGTAGCAGTTTTTTTGTGCTTGGGGGTATTAGGTAACTCAATCAATATTTTCATGGACATTTTCAAAAAGTTGGAGGTTTAGCATTTTTGATGTAGGATTCCATACTAAAAGTCAATCATTTGTACAAACTTTAAAGTTCAATCGTTATTAGCTCGCAAAAAGTTGGTGGTCGTCGCTTACTACATTTCAGTCATAACAGTTTGGCGAGACTATTTTTTCGGCGTCTATGCAAGTTGAAAATTCGCTGAATAAACTTGGCAAAAGTTTGCAATCTATAAAAGTTTACGCTCTGAATGCACCAACGGCAAACGTTTGATAAATGATAATATTCATTGATGTGTTTCGCATTTGATGTCAGTGAACAATGAAAGGTTACACGCGCAACACATCAGCCGTCGAGAATTTGCATGGCACAGCGTATTTGAGCAAACACTTACCGATACGAATGACTGGTGGTAAACCATCGGCAATTTCCAGCAGCAGGAGCAGCGCGACGAGCAGCCAAGTCGCGGATGACAACACACGGCACATTTTCATTCCGCTGGCGCGTCCTCAATTACCATTCCACATCCGCGTCACGCGCTGTTGCACATGCATGCGTACACACTCGCGGGCGGAGGCGGCACACGCGGAAACGTTGGCGGTGTGAACGACAGACACCTCATCGATAGAGCATGGATACGCTTTACGATGACACTTTGAACGTAGCGCGCACAAAGATCACGACAATTACGACAACTGTGCCAGCCGCCACCATTAGCACGCCGCCACCAGCGAACAATACTCGCAGTAGTAGTACATTTGCATCGTGTGATTCAATATCATTTTCGAGGCGCTGCTGCTGCACTGATTGGAAAATATGTCGCTTGCACCCTGCTGCCGCCTCCGCCGCCCACGATACACGACTGCACAGACGAAACTCGCTGACGAACAACCAGCCAATCATTACACACTTTGCGTTTCCACTGCTAATTAATTCATTTGTGCATTGATCCCCAACTGCGGCGCGCACATGCACAATCGTTGCGATGCGTTTAATTAAAACGCGGCGCGTCGCTCTTTGCCGCTTGTTGCTTAATCATCAAGTCCAAGCGATGTGTCACTGCACCTGCAATCAAACGGCACCAAATCAGTAAAATGCATTTAATTATTGATATGGCTAACAGATGTGCAGTGTGAAATTGTCAACGTGCAAACATGAATTGATACGTTTATAATGAACGTTTAGGGCACACCGACTAACTCATCATTAGAGTCTCGACGCGCGTACGCGAAGGCGATCAAATAATGACGTTAAACTAATAGTGAAATCTAAACTTTCCGCCCGATGGCAACTGATATCGACGATGGCGGCGCTGGTGGAGGCGGTAGTAGCCCAGCAAGCGCGTTTCTTCCGATCGCAGACAGCGGCGGCGCGCTTCTTCATCTAATGACGTTAGGTGCAATCTCCGGCACGGGTTGCACGTTGCACGGGCTATTCACACTCGAGAAACGCGCTCCCTCATCAATTAATTCACTTATTTGAACGCGAACGCTTTCCTTCCTTCGCCATCGCGAGAGACTTTGCAACGTCAAATTAATTTCGACTTATTTTCTTTTCATTTTACCGCTCCCAGCCCGCCCCCGACCCACGACCGAAAAATTCATTTTCGTCGAGTAATTTTAAACATAAACACTTTTAACCCTCGTTCGATGCGAGTGAATCTCGTGCAAATTGCCATTTTAGATAAAACCATTAAGTACGCGTATTTAATAATAAAGTATTAGCTTCCTTGATGTTGTCGCGCACATACAATATGTTGTTGGTGCTTTGATGTTGCGCTTGTAAGCGCATATTATTAGTGTCAAACGATGCGAAAACGATTGAGGGATTACATTGATTTGCGCGAGGAAGGAGAATGGGATTGATGTGTATGAAGTTGTTGAACGTGTGAAAACGGGCCGCAATATGCGCATTGCCCTGATGAGATGTGTGCCGAACGAAATTCGCAATGTTTGAATAATGTAAAGCCGCAGCAGCGCGTCGTGCGCATTTCGTATGCTAATGGGTTAAGAAAGTCGAGGGCGAAAAAACAAAAAGACCGCGCACGAACTAAGGCGAAAAATACTTTTTTGTCCATTGCCGAGGACGGAGGCATTCGATGAATATATTCGGGGCATTGTCGTTAGGAAAAAGTGTAAATCCCAAGCACGCACGGTGTTTGGAATCGTTCAATGTTGGCATTCAACAAGCGTTTACCTTTTGTATTACGAGCAGTTTATAGAATATTTTATTTTACTACTCTATACAATATTTGCCATAAAAAATGTTAGCGATGCGAGCGAGTAAGAGAGCGAACATTTCATTAATTATTTTAATGAGTTGCTTAAGAATGGCGGTGAAAAACTTGTGTGGCGGTTACGTATGCGGCGCATGAAATTTTAAAAGTGCTATTAAAGATATTTATATTATACAGTCGTGCGGTGAGGCGGCAATGAAAGTTAATTTCCGGCATTTTGCAGGGCGCTGCACGTCTCAGCCGCACGCGAAGATCAACTTCTTTGTCGCGTGCGAAATTGCTGCACTGATACGTCGACGGAGGCGGCAGTCGCGTTTGTTGTACATCTTGTTATGTATTGAAGTATGAGATCACGTAGCGCTCATAAACGCAAATTGCAAGCATGTCAGTTTCTTTTTTGCTGGTAAATACTTGCGAATGCGCTTTTTCGAAAAAGTGCAGCTTTTTCGCCGCAAACTTTTTAATATGATGTAAGATTATTTATATTCAACATTTATTAAATTTACAGCGCTGATATGAGAATTTCTTTGACGGGTTGCACAAAAAAGTGCTCTTTGCGCGTATTTGCGTCGAATGAGCATTCACATATATTGCGAATTGCGAACGCTGGCGCTTTTTGTGCAATTTTCAATTAGAAGCACTTTGATAAAAGCGATTCGTCGATGAGGTAGAAAGGGAATTATGGAAGAGTAAGCACGCATTTTTTTTGCATTACTTACATCATCTTTTTCCGCCAGCAGTGGCAGCAGCAGCAGCAGTATGTGCTGTGAAATTATAAAAGTGCGGTCGAATATTTTTTCTTTGTGGACGAGCATAAATAAAATACAGATTGGAATCAGACGACGATTCAAGTTTACATGCTGCTCGTGTATATCGCGTGATGATAACAAAATATTCCCCATCGCACGAGCAAAAAAATGTAATTTAATTTCGTTTGGGCCAACAATACTCGAACAGCGGTAAATTGAAAAATACGTTTACGTTTTACGCGATTTTCGAATTTCATCAAATAGTATAGAAAGTCAATGATTTGCAAAACGCTTTGGCGCCGCCACCGCCTTCGTTCTTCTCTTTCTGCGGTAGCACAAATAATTTGCAGAGATTTGTTTTGCGGGGTGGCGTGGCCGATTTCCACTTGATTTCCACGTCGATTTAATGCGCACCGCAAACGGCGGTACACGAATTCAGCTTAGCGCGTTTGTTTTTGTTGTTTTTTTTTCTGCCTGCCGCTGCTGTTTGAATTTCAAGGGCTGCGATTTATTCATATTTTCGCACAAGTACCGCGGGCATCATCATGAACCAGCGAATATTCTAAGGGGATGAAACGAACGAACGAACGAACGCGAACGTATTGGAATTGAATTCATCGCGCGAGACCGCGTGCAGTATGCGTGCCAGATTGAGTGCGGAAAATATTGTATTACGTTGTATTTGATGTTATATTTCGTTTGTCATCGAGAGAAAATTGGGTATCAAACAGTGTCATTTCCTGTGCTCGCGTTTCATGTTCTCCTTTTGCGGCGGGATTGTGCAGGCGCTTGTTGGGCCGGTTGCTGCAACCCCAAGGAGAAGGGGAAAAGGCGCATTTTCGATTGCATTCAGCAACGTAACGTGCTTGTTGCGTGCAAACGAAGAAAAAACGAAGCGTACAAGCGCGAAAATAAAAAGCACGCCAAAATAGACGACGAGCAGCGCGAGCGGACGCGCAAAGCGAAAGAACAATTTTGAGGACAACATAACGTAATTTCACCTGGCGAGGCAGACGCTTTCGCCAGCAACGACGACACTTTTTTGCCTCCTCATCCGCTGAGCTTTGACAATGCTCGTCGCTCGCTTCGTAAAGTTATCATCTCGAAAAGAAAACGCGGCCCGAACCGCTCCCGGCGTCACCGCCGCCACAGATCACAAAAAATAATAATGCATGTGATAAAAATCACTTTTACTTGCTTTTACTTTACTCCTCTCCTACATACGTTAACCGCGCGCATAGAAAAGTCGGAAAAAATTTCATGATTTATAGATGTATGCGAAGGCGAATCGAATTGACATTTGACTTTTTCCGCGCGAGCGCATTATGTCAGGCAAGCATATTAAGCATTTATTCAGATTGTGTGAGCATTACAATATTTTCCCCTCGGTTATCTCCGAAATGGGATTTCGACGTGGAATGCGTCGAAAGTTTTTCCGCGCGCCAAAAATTAAGCTCACGCTCGCCGTGTGCGCTTATTCCGCGTTGTCGCGCAGACTGAAACTTGTGCGAGGAGGTGGTGATCAATGACTCGAAAGTTTTCCACTTTTCGCAATGCGCGCACAAGCACGCACAGGCAGCCGGTAGTCGTTTGCGGAAGGCCATTCGCAAAGAGCTTTCCTATATGGAAATGTTGATGTGCCACCTCAAAATGGCTTTTTAACACTCGGCTACACGTTCCTGCGGTTCGCGTGCTTAGCGCGCCATCGTGAGCACGCCCGTCAGGCATTATCACCTTGTTATTACTCAATTAAAATCATGTTCGTCGATTATGAATGCATAACTTTCACGAATGCAGTTTCCGTGCGCGTGCAAGTTAGTGCACTCGAAAGCTTTACGCCACAGGCATCGGAGAGTCGATTGATTTTATTGGAAGTAAAATTTAATCGCATGTTTAACATTATTAATATTAACGTTAACAGCTTATGAGCAATAAGAGCATGTTGATTTCGTATTAGTTTGTCATTTACTATGATTCATTTCTTGAACATGGCGGTTTATTAAACTAAAAATTCATTAAACCTATAACTAAGTTGTGACAAGTTTAATTAGATGGTTCTTGGGCTATAAATCATAGATGATATTTAATATACCAAGTGTTTAATTGCACAGATTAATACGGATTGTAATAATATTACATTTTTCCGAACATGGGAAATTGAATTTGAGGTGAGCGCGAGTGATTTGGAGTTTTAATTAAAAATAGTTTGAATAGTTTTGCATTTGCTTGCATTTAAAGATTGTTGATTACGTGCAATCGCACACCTCACGCGAGCGCTGCTGGCAACACTTATGTTGCAACTTAATTAAGCGAACGAATGTGTTTTTAATGAGACAGTGGAGAGGCGCGCGCCCGCGTTCCTGGTATTCGATGCCGGACGATTTTCCACATGGCGCGCAAGCTGAATACCACAAGGGAATCGATACGGCGCATACGAAAGTTCAATGCATGTATCCTTCGGCCGTACAAATTCAAATCGGAAGTGTCCACATTGTCTCTACCATCGCACACGTATATCTCCCGGGGCTCATGTGTAATTACGGATCGAGCGCGAGAGATAAAATTTCCCAGTCGAGAGAAGTGCTTTTTGCTTACCGAAAAACGTTTGACCCACTTATTAAAAATAACAAGCGGCGAGGAGCAAGCAAGGAAGGAGGAAGAGGGAAAAAAATTATGCGGACGTTGTACATTAATAAAATTATTTAGATGATGTTGCAGGGCTGTATATCGAAGCACAAATGCAAATGTGAAAAATTGTTATTTAGGCCAATGAGCAATGCGAATTGCTACTTCAACTGCAAATGCATTCGTCCGCGTGCATCGTGAAATGAACTGTCTTTGTGCGCAAAGCAGCCGGATGGATGGTTGGTTGGTTGGGTACTTGAGGGTTTGGCTGGGAAATACGTTTAGTCCTGTCTCTCGCTTGCGCGTCCTCGAATATCCTTCGAATACATGAATATTAAATCATTACTTAAGCAAATGCGCTATTTTGAAATGTAAATTATTCATTATATATATGACAACTTGTTTATTCTGCATTAAATGTTGGTTTAGTTGTCTACCTTTCCGGAAAGGAAGAGCGCGGACTTGCGCTCAACAATGCGCATCCGGAAATGGAAAAGTTTAGCAACTCAAATTCGCTCGAGAACAATTTCTTTTTGATTCAATATTGGAGAAATGTTTAAGGGTTTTTGATGGGGAATTACTTGAAGATGAATTGGGCTTAAATATTATCAGCAAGTGGTTTAAATTACATTTCAACTTTTTATAATAGATCGATTCCTTATCTGACAGTTAACATGATGGTTTGTTGTCTGATGCATTCGGAAGCGCTTTAAAGTTACTGGCGCTACTGACCCACGCTGTCAAATTATATAGCTAAGAC
>JARJDV010005144.1:0-13539 GCA_030264675.1 Anaulacaspis nigra | reverse complement strand
TGCAATGTATTTATTACCGTATTATTATTGCATGTAGAATGTAAAACTTTTGCGGGCATTTAATGTTCCACAGTTAATTATCGAACGGCGGGCAATATTGTTTTATATTTTGTGTGTTCGTCGCTGCGGCGCAGCCGCATACTATGAATAGCGCTTTACATAATTAGCGGCCACAAAAAAGACCGGGCGCGCACTTTAACAACATTGTTAACGAGGAGACAAACTGCGAAAAAAGCGAGCGTTTCGGGGGCAAAAGTACACATATCATCGCGTGCCTCGTAAACTTCGAACAAAACGCTTTTTTCCTCCCGAAACTACGTTTATCGCTATGGCACTCCATAATAAAAATAACGCTTTTAATTACCGATTTCCACTGTATTTTTAGTGCGTGCAACGCTGGACGCGTGTGCATCGTGTGTGCGTTTATTCGTCGAACGAGAGGAGAATCACACACGAAAATAAAATTTCATCGGGCGCGCAAAACTATTACGATGGAATTTTTTCCTTGTTGGCACCATTGATGCATAGCAGATTCCGACGGCCGGAGCTAACACAACACACATGCTTTTCTCTAAATGACACATTAACATCGAAATCTATAAATCTCGGGCGCGCCGTTCGCATGCATCAATGTGACAAACGCGTGCGTGCGCGCCACGCCGCGCTTAAAAGACTTGGATGGAGATCTTCGGCAATTTGCGTTCGGAAAATTTTTACGTTCCGACAATCGCACCAGCTATTAATAAATGATCAACGAGCCTTAATGAAAATTACACTTCACTTTACAGCCAAATTTCATTGCTATTTTACATGCGCGCACACACATCAATTGCGTGATTTATTAGCGCGAGCTTTTCCTAGAGAGCAAAGCCACTAAAGTCACAACAATAAAAATTCAATCAATTCCCGTGCTCTGCCTCTTTCATATCGTTATCATTAGTTTCAAACAACGCGCCGTAAAAATCATCGTTAAATTTAGCCGTTTTTACTCGCAGCAGCCGAAGACGGTCGGTCGGCCGAGGAAAGCGTCGTGCTAATGGCACTTAAATTATCTTCAAATTAAAACCACTCGTTCGGCGTTCGTATGCGAACACACCACTTGCGCATATTTTTACGGCGCCATCGTGCAATAATTGCAATGAATTAATATCTTTACGTCATCGGCGCAATGATGGCAGGCACTTTATCAAGTAATAATTTACGATTTTCGGGCGCCGTTCGCGCGTAATGTAGACATGCAGATATATCTGCCAAAAAGCCAAGTGAAAGAAAAAACGTGTCGCTCTCTCGCGCGCGTCGTTAAATAAATTTTATTAAACTATTTTAGCGTGAGCGCTCGCTGAAAATGAGTCGCGTCGGACGCCAATATGTCAAGAAACCATTAGCTGAAACATAAATGGCGTGGGCGTCAGCATCAACACATTAATCTCGTCGCGCACAGCGGAAAAAAACGCTCAGAGCGTTAGCGACAGGTAAGAAACGGGTATCTCTCCATTTTCCTCACGTGGTGTATTCGAGTCTAAAACTATTTGCTCGAGGGAGGTGAATTCAACAACTAGCGCGCACGAGAGCCAATAAATCTCCTTCTCAATAAATGCTCTATAAAGCCAAACGTCAAGTCAAGCGGTCCGTTGCGAAACATAATACAACAAGAAAACAAGCAAAGCAACCGCCACCACCGAGAGAGGTGGTTTTCCCCCGAGGGAAAACTGGCTTCGCGATGGCTTCTTCGATGGATGAACAAACATCGTCAAATTGCCGGGAAAATTACCTGGCGAGCAACGAACAACGTGTAAAGTGCAGTCGAGCTCGTCTAAATTCATTTGCCGCTTTTCATTACGTGTTACGCCAACTTTAGTTATTTGAGAATCATAATTGACATCATTAATGTGTCAATTAAACAACACCCACGTCTCACAATACCTTTCATCATTTTGACATTGCTAATTATCGAACGCAGCGCTGCCACTTATGGAACACTCACCTGAAACAAATAAAATTTTAGAGTTAATAAACGTTCATTACGAATTGACAAATTTACAGGCGTGTTGCGCATAAAACAATAATGGGAATGGATAAAATACACCTGAAATAGCGACGGGCGCGAATAAAATTAACCTCCAGCCGAATGACATCGTCGTGACATGTATTTTATTGAGCATTCAAAGATCGTATACACGATTAAGTATGCACGGCTCGTCCTTACTACCCGAATGAGTTAGTGTCGAGTGCACGTAAAAAGGATAACTGTATGCGTGGGTATGTGTGTTGGTGAGTGCACAAAACAGGAAAAACCCCCTTACTTAGATGAACTTCGTTTTTCGCGCCAAGGTATATAACGAGAAAAATGCAAAAAGCGACGACGTCTTCGATACTTGAATGACTAATTAATTACATTTCGTGTCGGCGGCTCGTTAGCATAAATTACTTATAGTACGTAACGTCATTGCAGCTGCCTCCGTCGCCGCCGCCGTGAACGTGTACGTGTACTGCACGTCCAACTTTGACGACGAGACGACTAAAAGCAATTTCCGGTTCGCCTGCAATAGCGGAGACAAAACACAATAAAGTAACGCAGCGTAGGTGGTGTCGAGCAAATTTTTATATGTGCTCACGTATCGCACACTTTAAATGATCCGTCGTCTAAGAACTCTTCGTACATTCGCACCCGCACATCGGTTGGGGGGCGGTTGTAATTCAAGGATTACAACATATCAGCCGCTCGTGCAATAAAACAACAACGAAACGGAAATGCAAGCATGCACGAACGAGAAGGAGATAAAAGTAGTCGAATGTTGTTGTTTGCTGTGGATTTTTGGATATTGCTCCAGTGCAACAACTGCACACAACAGGACGACAACAAGTCAATAGAAAAAGCACACCTCGATATCTTGACTTAGCGCACGCGTAACGAAAAACACCATTGTTAAGGAAGCGCTAACCGCGTGGAGGAAAAAGTGGGAGCATCAAAGAAGCAGGAATACTTGCTGTTCGTTGCGCAATACGAGCTGCTGGAGGATGTTTCGTGCGCATTGTAAATTGTAATGGATTAAATAAGCAAACGTAGAGAAGCAAAGTGTATATCTCACTTTACGATATTGCAGCGATTGGACAAGTAATCAAAGAATTCGGATCTTCAAGTCCTGTTTCGCCACATCGCGAACGCGCGTAAATATCCCGGAGGAAGATGGAGATAGATAAGAGAGCAAGGAGTCTGAGCGCAAAAAGGACGAACAAGAACAACTGCTCTCTGATCCGCACAACTAGAGTTTTTCCTGTTGTTGTACTCCTCCTGCTTTGGTCGAGTTTTTATTGTATTTCTGGCAAATGGTATCGAGTCCATAAATTCAAATAAATTTTCCTTCCTTTGCATCACCTCTCCGAGCAGGAGAAACCAGTGAATTTGTGTAAGATGCTTTTTCATCCTTTGGCATAAGGATCCAAGAAGCAGAGGAAGGAAGGAAGGAAGTAAGTCAAAAACAATGTCGACAAAATATGTACGAGCAAGCCAAAACAAGCAGGTGCAAAAGACATTCACACAGCTGCCGCCAGCGAGAGGGTGCACATTGGCAAAATGTTCTTCTGCCGCCGCCACACCACTACGATCATCATCATATTTCTCCGACGAAGGGCACGTGTATGCTAAGGTGGCAGGAAGGGAAAGCAGACGTCGTTGCCACCTCCACTTCTTCATATATTGCACGTATATTTCATGTGCCAAGAGAATATGTTACGCGGGCGGGCGCGCGCGCGAAAAATAAATTTGTTTGTGTGCTAAACGCACACCGTACCAATATCTCGAATATTCACCGCCAATCGGAGAAAGTCATGACATAAACACGTGTACAATAAAGTTTGAAGCATGCGAATGCGCAAAAAACAAAAAATGCAAAATCCCACTCAGCAAAAAGTGCCACTCACGATGAGCAAAACGCGGAAAATGACGCACAGGACGAAGAAAAGAAAGTCCGAGAAATGTAATAACACTCATGAGAGCAACCTGTGACTTGGGTAGCATCAATGGCGAGCTGGACTACCTTTTATTACTTATATAAGCCAGTTAGTTCGAGGTCCTCGTCGTCGTCAGCAGGCGCACAAAGGAAAAATCTCATTTTGCCAACGCCACTGCCGTCGCCACCGCCATCGCCGCCGCCGCACTCATACTAAGAGGCGCAACAGTAGGTAGCGCTGAAGGAGACGAGTGAAAGCTGCTGCTGTACAACGATGACGACTGCACATCTCTGCCGCCGTCCGCCGCCGTACAAAAGCGAACAACTTTCAGCCGTCACCCAACGTGTGCACACGTATGACACTCGCACAATGGGTGCCTCCCTGAACGGGGTGCAATATAACGGACACCACCGTCGCCGCCGCCGCCGCCGACAATGGAAAGCAATATCGGCGTCAATTATTTCATTCTGCTAACGTAGGTACATCACACTCGCACGCGTATTCACCCTGTTCTTTCACGCCGAACATGTATGTGCATTCTATTCCGACATATGAAACAAAATTATATTGGAATAAGAAGCGACTTCCGGTTATGAGTTCCTTTAATTTTGTTATTACGCCTACTTTAATATCTCCGCGACAAAAAATCCACCGAGTCAAAATGATAAATTTGAAAACACTGAAAACAAAAGATTAAATCTATATTAATAAAACGTGAAAATTATGAACGAATACCTATTTAAGATAAGATTTATAGAAGACGTTTTCAGAGAAATTAGTTAACGCATGGAAATATTGTGTCTAAACATTTAAGAAACACTTAAAACCGCCAAGCTAAAACAAGATTCATAAACATAAACATAAATAATCATCCACAGCGTTCGGGGATTTGCTACGTTTTCCCAGTTTTAGCCAGTAGGTTAGAAAGAGTATTTTCAAAGGTCAACGAACGCATTGATCAAACATCCAACAGGAAAAGTTGAGATTTTAATATTTTTATCTGACCAACGAGTTTTTTATTCGTTGATTTATCGCACGTATCTTATTTTATATATCCGTTAAATATTTTAAACATATTTACGCGAGAAAATGGAAATGAAAGGAACATTTTTCTAGAGAGAGGCAAAAATCCAATGAATAATTTGCTCAAATACCTTATGTCACTCTACTCACTTCAACTACACGTATAAAGTTCTTGGCAACTTGCAGCAAAATAAAAGGTTTAAATACCCAAAGATATACGAGTGAAATGATCGTAAAGAGAAACTCCCTCGTTGGGACAGCATAGACAGACGACGCATTTGTCGTCCATCCAACCACCTCAGCACTTAGCAGAGGTGCACAGCACATTCTCGCAGACTAAAGGTCTGAAAGGAAACGGCGTAAAAAGCTTCCAATTTCGAAGCGCGGGGGAATAATGGAATCGAGGTGAGTTCATCTCAGCAATTCGCGTACACAATACGTACAACCGTAGCGAGGCACAACTACTGCCGCCGCCACCCTTGGGGAAAATGATGATAGACTGGTGGCAGTAAGCTACCTATACCCCAAAAACCTACGGGGTTGAGCGAAGTGGTTTGGGGACAACTCTTTACAACTGCCAAGTCCGCACAGGTATTATCCCGCGAAATGACAAGGCGGAAGCAGAGAAGCTCGCGCGTCGCGTAGTTACGACCGTCGAATGGGCGTCCATTAGTTGAGGTTGTTAAAGCCAAATGATATAAAACATAAAAATATACACCTAGCGTTTGCGAAGGGTGCCGCTTTTTGCATAAACGCGAACGACTCCCCAGACCCGAATTAAACTAGAAACCCAAGTGGAGGACAAATAAAAACCAAAACCAATTGATCCGGAAGCCGTGTGTAGGAAAAGTGCTACACTTAACGAAACGAAAAAGTAAAATGCGGGCGCAAATCAACAAAGATTTCCCCACATGAATCTCTTTCTTGTCGTCGGAGTCGTCTTGTTATTTCCTAATATACAATTCAAGGTGTAAAAAGGAACGATGACGCAAACTATTCCGGGAAAGAAACAAATCAACGCGAAGGAAGACGAAGAAGACGTCCCCAACTTGAGCCCTCAACGAGAATGAGGGATCGATTATTGCTCATCCGCAGAATGTACACCTCTGTACCGATAAACGAAGAGGTGAAGAAGAGAGGGTGGAAGGGTGAATCTAATCCCAAAACCTTTTTGCAACATTATTACCCGCTGTCAGGCGATATCGCAGATGATTGATACCGGGGCCAGGTCTGTAGGTAAGAGGTAACAACTACTCAATATAGACGCGCAGTGCACAATAGTCGGCGGCGGCGACGGCGGCAGCAGTGGCTGTTAGAGGGGCTGCAAAAGGTTATAGGAAACAGATGACGACGTAAAACCGCCGATATTTACGAGCAATTCAATTCAAGCGTACGAACCGCGCACACGAACAAGCGTCCTCGTCACAAACGTTCCCCATTGCTGCTGCCGCTACTGCCGCCTTCAAAACACAAAACTACACACGGGAACACATCCCCACGTGGGTGGGTGTGCTTCCCTGGTGACGCAGTACGATAAGGGGGCCAGCAAGGTAGCAACTCTCCATCTCGTCCTCAATATTTTCACCCCCATACATTTTAGTTTATTCACAAGACGTTCGTTCACGCACGTCCCATTCACGTATGGTGCCTTTGCAAAGTTGCACACGAAGAAGAAGAAGCGAGCAGGGTGCTCAATTTTTGCACCGGAAGGAAACCTGTGCACGAATGTTTTTCTCAAGAGGGGTGCTTTGCACAAATTTTCATACTTTCAGACACACCTGTGATGATATATATTATGCGAAATTTTATCTTTACTTTAGAGTTTTTTCAATAAGCTCAAAAATACTACATATAAGCGAAATGCGCAATAAAAAAATATTCAATTAAATTTGAAAATTGAAAATCCACCTGAATTTGACAAATGAATAATAAAATACTTGTAAAATTCCAGAGAAAGAAAGTGGATGTAAATTGCTAGTAAATGTAACCAGATGACTCAACAGCATCCCTCCTACGACGAGTACATTTCCGTAAAAAAATTGAATTGGAAAGCATTTGCGGATAAAAGTTACCATACATGCTTTCCGCCGCAGCATCCACATTCTTTTGAACAACATCCCGCAGGAACATCTTGCTTCTTACACTGATAACGGGGCAGGTGCGCGACGCTCCCTTCTGTTGCCAGACTTCTTCATTCATATGATCACAATCTTTCCACGTGGAACAACAAAATGTCTTGTTCTTTATTCGCAACACAGCAATGCGCAACGCGCGCGAGTAGCGGAACAATGAAAAAAGCACCACCGGATGTGTGTGCTTCGCCGTCAATATTTACAATTTCCACTACATGCTACCTCCGTTGCGCATTTGATTTCGGGAAAGCACGTGAGATGGTTGGCTGGCAGCCTCGTTTTCGCTTCTTTATTGATATTCTCCGAGGTAGCAATAGCAAGCGCCAAAGTGCACAACCGAATGCGGAAACTGAATGCTTCCACGTGCGTCGTTCGCCCGCTTCCTTCGCGCCAGGAAGAACGTGCACTGCCTTAATGATTTCTCACGTGACCACCGCACATTATTGCGATGGCGTGTTAGCACCTTTGAGGTGAGTTCCGTATCTTTCGCGTGCGAGTGCACATTGTTTCTTTCCTTCGTCTTCCGCTTCCGCAATTACCTTCGTGAGTAAGGTGAAAAGTGAGTAAAATTCAGGACGGCATTCGCGTCAAGTTAACAAACTGCATTCACAACAGCAATGGAAGGCACCGAGCGCCGCAGCAGCAGCGCTGGGAATGATAAATTATTGAGCGTGTGTGTGGGCTTTTCCTTAAAGTTTCCCTCTCGCTGCCGCATCAACACCTTTCACCGCCCGACATTTCTCATCAGGTGTAGTAAGCCACTCTCGCACGTCGACCGAGTGTTATCAACTCGAACTCAACAAGCCAAGTTTTAGTGTTATTTATCGTCACACTTTGTATGCATTTGGGCATGTGACACAGTTAAATGAATTGTACTACGCATGCTGCTTGCTGCAGCGCTGCGAGAAGGGTGAGTGTGCAAATGAAAGTCACTAAAGCTGCGTGTGAGTATTGATTTAAAATTGCGGTGGTGGATGCCTCTCATCGCCATCGTCATTGCCTTTTATTCATTCGTTTTGTTGCACACAAAAGCAAGCGAGATGCAAGAAGGAACGTGCCGGCTAACCACCAACGTCGCCCCCCTGTCGCATAGCTTGATTGTACCTGTTCCACCGAGGGCGGCAGCAAGCACCAAGTCACGAATTCACTTCATCATGACTGGCAGTCGCCGAAGCACACCTTGGCGACTCGGTGTGACGTGGCACGCGTCCTTCTTTTTCGCTGATGCGACAGTTCCTTTCAGCCGTCGCACGGCAAAGAGGAAACGAGTTCGAGAGAAGAAAGAGTTTCCACCGTTTAAAGCAGAGGGTGACTTCTTGCAAGAAGCAGGCGACCAAAGATACTGTCAATTCACCTCGTCCAAAGTACAAGATTTATATGACCACTTGCGAGATATTTGTTTCGCGATAAACTCGTTCGTTCGCTTTTTTTGATGTCCTTTTAATTACAGTTTTTAATTTATTTCCCTGCCGATACGACCACGATAAAACTTAACTTTTTTGCCAAAATTGCTCTTCTTCTTCTTCCTCCGATTGCGATCAAATAAAATATAAATTGCTAATGCAAAACCAATAAAACAAAAAACATTCAGGAATTCGAGGTGTGTGAAAGAAGGAATTTTCTGCGCAAAAGGAGAATCATTTTGTACACATTTAACTTTTCACAGGGAATGAAAAGGTTCGTACGTTCGTCAGTCCTATTCACCTTAATTAATTCCGCACCGGAAATTTTAACTTTTAATCAAGTTTACTTCACTTCCCAATCCCATCACGGTTACTCAACTTTACGCATCGCGCATTCGACCTGACTGACCGAAAGTAATTATTGCGTTACGAGCTCATTTACTTTTATTTTTAATTAATAACCAAACCCAGCCATACCAAACCACATTTAACTACCACTGGCTGCAATCGAGAAATAAAAAGAGATTTTCATCTGCCCTAGGATGTTCTGCGGGAAAACCCCAAAAATCCAAAGTGAATTGAACTGAGAAATCAGAAAACTACAGTCACATATCGTTCAACAAACAACGCACAAATATGCCTGTTAATTAGATAAGATTTTTATGCACAGTGACAACGTTTACGAGCAAATAAAAAACGTAACGTGGCGTCCGTCCGTTGCGACTTTTAATTAAAAATAACATTTCACGTTATTATGCATCGGTTGGAACGTGAATAGCCCATTAGCGGTGTGCGCAGCGCTTCAAAAAGGTGTTCGTGTTGTATGTTGTGCGCGTACAAAGCAGGAGGAAGAACGAGGACGAAAATAAACCGAGCAACCAACATACACGCATGATAAACGCGTCGTGCTCGAAGAAGGAACAACGACGCCGCGTATATAAACCTTCAAATAAATACGCGCTAATTAATTTTGCATGTTAATTTGATTTACTACAACAAATGTTTATTTACATTCCACTTCGTTTGCGCTGCACCCAGCTCTAACAGGAGCGACGAACACCGCGATATTAGCCTGGCGCTTCTTCAACGCTTGAAACAAGTGCGACGAACGCGTTCGTTAGGCGTCAGACGCGCAAAGACTTTTCATTGCGTAAGGTAATTGTTTCTGAAATTAGGAGAATACTAATTGACATGCTGCATAATCTTTGCCGACTTCCGAGTTGCGTTTAAAGCCCACCTTGGTTCAACTCTTAAACCGCCAAGTACACGCTGGAATTTCATCAAATAATTGTACATCTAAAGACTATATCAACTTCAAACAAACTTTGAATAGTAAACTATGCATGATTTTCCACTTAGATGAAATTCATTGAATTGGAACTTTACACTTTCCCGACTTACACCGCACAAGAAGAAGAAGAAGAAAGAGGCAGCCGACGTTGAATGTCGAAGGCGGTGAAAGACAGATTGCGTAAAGTGGCGAGAGGTTAATTAATATCACGCACTTTACACGCGCGCATTTTCCGCATGTCTCTGCAAGAATGGCAAAGAGATGACAACGACTAGCGAAATAATTCCATTAAATAAACGCTCAAACATTCGAAAACGTACAAAAAGTAAGACGTAGCAAGTGTATTCGTTATTTATTAATAAATGTGGCGTTTAATGAGTACGCAAGGTATTAATCTCGGCAGGTTTTTCCATCGAGGACATGCGGAAAATCAATTTGTCACGACGCGCGGCGATGCAATCTGATTACACGAGAAAAAGCAGCGCGCCACACTTCGCGCCGTAGAAAGCAAGACGCATAAATTCATAATCTTAAATAATTAGTGTGCGCGCTTTCGCCCGTCCGGACGGGAAGGAAAACACCGAGAGTTTTATCATGTCGCCCGCTGTAATTCACACCTAATTGACAGATATACCGTGTAGGTGTACTGTTCCTGCTTGAATTCCAACGCGCCAGGAATATGGGAGGAGACGGGCGAAAAAGTGTGTAAAATATGCCCGAGCACTTTATTACTCTCAATTTTCATTCCCTCGCGACGACTCCTTCCTCCTTTTTTCCTCCTCCTCGCACACGCGCGGGTTGTTATCACGCTCGCCGCATCTTAAACGTACGTTTTGCCAGTTAATAAATTCAAATTTCCAACAAACTTTCGCCCCATCCCTCCCGCAGGAAGCTAGGTGTAACACCCGCATGTATTGTTCCAATACGCCAAATCTCAAAGCAATATCAGGGAAGTTTTTAATTAAATTAGAAATGCATCAAATCTTAGTGAGCACTCACCCTCAAGAAGAAAGAGCGAGGAATGAAAGACAACTAACGAGAATCAATTGGCAAAGGTGGAGAAGTGTGTTGGCGAAAAGTATTTTCCTTTCCATTTCTATTGTGGGTCTTGGGGTCATACCTTAGTTCGAGCGCCCGAGAAACGCAAGAATTGAAAACCATTACGCTCTCTGCGCGCTACGTCGCACGCTTCTCAGATGTGATGAAAGAAAAGTTTCCGGAACTCTCAACGCGACGCGCACCGCGTTTGAATTCGGCTGCTTTCCCAGCCCATTCGCCTTCTTTCTGGATTCGCGCATTGTCGCTTTACCGATACCTTTCAGCCCGGCTTCCGGTTCTTACCTCAATGCATTGTACAGTGGAACAGTTCCACGAACGAAGATGAAACGAAATCCAAGGTGTTGAATGAGAAAAACGCAAAGCCACCCCTCCGCATCAAGTCGGCGAGCGAATTGTTTCGCATTTTCATTTCGAGATGACATTGTTTTAAAGCTTTTAACTGGAAGCGGTCCAAATGCAACAAAACTTTTGAAAAAACGAATGAAACTTTTTCACCCCCTTTCCCCCCGACTAAATAATATCCCAAAGCTTGGAACAGAGGAAGAAACATAACACAACCACAGACATCCAACAAGGTGGTTAAGAGCGTGTTCGAGGAGATGACTTGAGGAATTCCACGTAACCACATTACGTCGTCCTTGCTACCTTTTGCGCAATTCCAAGTGCAGTTAGGACGCGCACGCTTATCACCTTCATGCTCGAATGATTGCGGGCGCCCGACGCGTCGTAATCTTCAAGCGAATGCCTTTCTCTCAATGGGCCTTGCTTGGTGTCTCTCCTAGTCAGTGCCCGTTGGCGCCCGCGCAAAGTTTATCCATTCTCCCTTCGTCTCCATCGCTGGAAGGCACGCAGGTAGAAGTAAATTAATGTATGGCGCAAGGTGAGCACCCCGACTTGCAGATAACATAATTACTACAGACAAGTCTCATCCTTCCTTTCTTCCCGTTACGTCTACGGGGTGCTTGTACGAAACGCTCTCGCGCATGCTGCACTTTGGCCGCGCGTACGTTTACGTAACACTCGCGCGGTTGGCGCATCCCGCAGCTAAATTAGGATCACTATTACGGTGAGCCATCCAGGCATTGCTAAGACGGCCGTAAATCCATACTACCTGCAGCGTCGCCAGCGTCGCGGGAGTGCGATGAGCAAGAAGATAACCATCTATTCCTCCTCCGCCCGAAACCCGCCGACTATAACTTGCACGCAGATTACAAACCATTGCCGAGTTTGATAACGGCCAACTTTTATATTATATGAATGTCGCTACTGTTCGTACGTACGAGCGAAGAGACCGACAGACAGACGAAAGAGACACACTGGGGAAAGAAGCGCTTCCTGGATTTCGCGCACACATCTTGATAGTTCAACTTCATGCGAAAGACACAAACCGAGGAGACCAAAAAGCAAACAACCGAACCGCAGCAGCAATGACTTTGCTCGAGATTGAGGTAAATAATTTAAAGGTATATACGTTTGTGAGGTACGAAGAGGAAATGGCGGATTGGAACAATAACCGAAAAGATTTATTAAAACTTCCAGCCAGACTAAGTGGTTTTCCTGGATGCGAGCGGAATGAATGGAATGAGAAGACCAAGCACAGGTTAAGCCACAAATTCATTTTTCTTCCTTTGCTGCCTCTTGCGCGCGTCGTATTTTTTTCCGTATCCCATAAAAGAATAAAACATATTTCACCTTCCCATTCCGCCGTAATACTAATGGGTACTTGCGTTTACTGAAATTGTTCGCGTTTGTGCAGTTTTAGATTTTAATGCGTAATAATCGCACATATAACAAAACGCAGGGCAATTGCAATCGAAATGCACTTGCGAAGGAATCCAATGATCCGTGTAATGAAGTCAAACTCATAAAGGTGATATTAAAATGAAACTCAGCAACAACGCGCGACTGGCGCGTTCATTGCAATTTCAGTCGTCGAGAGTTCGATGCGTTTCGCAGTGAGTTTCACGCTGTAAATACGCCCCGTTAATCCGCATAACTCCACGCTGTTATAGCTGCTGATAATGACACCTGCAGGGTTGTTGTGCTGCTCCGGGTGCGTATCGATTGAACATCCCGACTGCCCGAATGGGAATTTCATTGCCATTGCCAGTTTAGAGGCCCTTTCCGAATCGTTCGCCAGTGCACAATGTGACATTGATTTTGCACTGCATTCCACGCGCCCGGATTGTAAATACACACACCACCCTCCCACACGTCATCAAATGCAATCTCCAAATAATTGTTTCAAAATTTTGATTTTCGAATTGAATTGCGTTTTCCTTCAACAAGTTTCCGTACGCGAATAAAAGAAAGTTTATAGAGTTGTGGAGGATCTTTTCCTCTTATTGCACACGACAAGCAAGGTGGGTTTTGACCCCTGCGGGCCGATGTTTTCGCAGCAATTTCTTCACGCTCACCTGAATCCGCTGCTAGATACCGGGACGGAGATAAAAAGGTTTTACTAGTTCCAGTAGCCTTAAGGGCCACTTCTTGCTGAAAGTAAAACTTTATATTCTTTCAATGGTCTCTGCTCCCAGTTCACGAAGAGCGCGTGCACAACAAGACGCAGCATGAAAAAAATCATTGTCATGCTAAATATTTCCGGACGGGCGCGCCACTTCTTCCCCAATCTCTTCGTCTTTTTGCATGCTTCAAGGTCTTAACCTGCTACTACCTACTA
>JARJDV010005142.1:0-18028 GCA_030264675.1 Anaulacaspis nigra | reverse complement strand
TGATGGGGAGCGTTGCTTGTCCAGAGAATGCTTGCGCTTAGACATCGCCTCGGAGCCACCGATGAAGCACACGGTCACGAAGACCACCAGGGCGAAGAGGAAAACTAAACGCATCTTTGCTGTGTTTTTGGTTTGGCGCTGCTTCTACAGTTGATTATACACTGCGATTGGATGCTATGGTGTGCTTTATGCGCAACGTATGTTGATGAAATGCAGTTGCGTTTGCGACGGCGCACTGGTAGATATTTATATTTTGCTTCCATGCCTGATTGCCTATTGTTCTCAAATGGGATGCTTAATATACGTTCAAAATTCGGCGATAAATTATCGTATTATTTATTACCGGCGACGCATTCAATCAATAACGCGTCGCTGAATGTGTGCCGCAATGGTGGCACATTCGACGCGCCACGTACGGAATTGATTGCGCTGCAAGTTCCGCAACAGCATTTTCTCATTATTCCTGTTATCATTTACATTGACGTAGCATTTGGAATGCTTAATTACGCTATAATGCGACCAGTCGTTCCTCTTAATTTCTCGCCCTACCTTCGTTTATGTGTGTTGCTGATTGATTTGCAACGCATTCGAATGCGATCGATTACAAAACATTTGCGTTGCAGATTCTCACGTTTTTACCTTTGCGTCTTGATTGCAGGTCTCAAGACCATCATCAATGCGCTGCTGCACTCGTTCAAGCAACTGGCGGAAGTAATGACGCTGACCATCTTCTGCCTGATGGTCTTCGCGCTCTTCGCGCTTCAGGTCTACAAGGGCGAGTTACGCAACAAGTGCGTACTTAAAATGGACGACCATAATGCATCGTACGAAGCGTGGTACAAGTAAGTCGCACTCGATGCACGTCCGCGTTGGCTGGACTTGTTCATGTCGTCCTTTTATGATGTTCGCTCATACGGCTCGTACCTATTCAGCGCACTTCTTGTATGAACAACACACTTAGTATTCAGAAAGCGTCATGGAATGTGTCATTGCGTCTGAAGCGAACGCGGTTGATGCTCGTCTCAGACTCCTCACAAAGTGACGCGAGCTTTGTGGCAGAATTTCTTGTTTGGTCCTTTTGTGCATACCATCCGCATGTTCCGCCTGCTTGCCTTGATTTCCTTATCATCATTGTCCGTATTCGCAAAGGAGGGAAAGTTTGCAAGTGGATATATACTCTCTTTTGTAAACCCAATTTGTTGCACTGCTTGTTTTGTGGAAACTATAAAGATTTTTTAGTATTGATTACATGTTGAGTTTATTCATTAATTGATATTACCGTATTTGGTTTGTTTATATTACACGTACAAGGTTTGGCCAACGCCACTTATCGTAATTGCTTATCAATACTCAATTCTCATGGTCATCAAAAATGTTAAAATACAATTAAAACACAATGAAAACTTTGCACGTGTAATGGCATTTTCTATTATATTCGCTTATACTCTGATGGAGAACGAAATTGCAACACATACATCGTTATTACCACACTAAATTATTTTCGATATGAACACGCTGAGCGCGAGAGAAAAATACCGTGTGTATCAACAAGTTGACATTGTTGAACATATTTGGATGCGTTCCAAGTGTGATTTGCACACTTTGCACCCACAATTTATCTTCGTCGCTTCCGCGTATTTCTTCCGCCAACTTTTTGCTGACGGTATTGTTCATTGACATGTCATGAATGCGCTGTTTCAGTTGGACGACGAACCCTGAAGTGTGGCTGCTGAAGAACGACACCGGCGAGCCAATACTTTGCGGTAACGTGACCGGCTCCCGGCACTGTCCCACGACGCACACGTGCCTCTGCGTCGGCGAGAATCCGAACCACGGCTACACGAGCTTCGACAACTTCCTCTGGTCCATGCTGACCACCTTTCAGCTCATCACCCTCGACTACTGGGAGAACGTGTACAACATGGTGCTGTCGGCGTGCGGACCAATCAGCGTATCGTTTTTTACGGTCGTCGTCTTTTTCGGTTCGTTTTATTTGATTAATCTAATGCTGGCTGTGGTAGCGCTTAGCTACGAGGAGGAAGCGGAAATTACGCAGGAGGTGAGCGCGCTGTAATTGAAAGGAAATTGATGCGCAAACATGGCGCGCGTGCGAACCCCCCTTAAACAACACCATCGAATTTAACACCTCCCACCACCCCCTCATTAAAGTTGTATTAATTCGGAAATAATCACAAATCAATTGCATTTGCAGGAGCGCAAGAAGGAGTTGGTCGATCATCGCGAAGATTCGACGTTCAGCTTCGATCCGGCGAATATACAAGTGAAGCAGCTATCCAAGCACAAGATCAAAAAGATAGACGCGCGAAAAGGAGTGTTGCTCTCTTCCTACACGCGAAAAAGGACGCGGCGACGGAAACGCGGTCGCAGTAATGCGATCGTCAGTCCGCCGCCCATGTTACCCGGCGGCAAGGAGGACACGAAGGAGGCGAAAGAACCGTCGAGCAAAAAGAGTAGCACGAAATCGTCGCCGAAACAGAAACCCAGCCGCTCCGTAACACCCAGTCCGAGTCCTAGTCCGCGCAACAGTCGACATTCCCTGCGGCCGCAACTGCTGCCGCTGCCTTTGCCCGCGCCGAAGCACGTACAACTATCGGACCCGAAATGCCCGGAGAAAATGCTATCCGCCAACACGCTTGCACCGTACCGGCTGGGACCGCATAGTCGGCAAACCAGTAGCAACAGCGAGGGCAACAATCGGGAATCGTCCCTCGATGATTCCGGTGTGGTGGATGATCACGATGAGGGCGATGTTACTTCCGAGGATGTGGGTTCACAGATACAGCCCGTAATAAGGGTAATTATCGACGAGCGCCGCCAGACGGTGCAGAAAACTAATCAGGATCAGTGGATTTTCATATAAATGAAATTTCGCTTGTTGTTTGCCTTTTATAGCGCGTCGAAGTCACACCTGTGACGTTATCGGTTAGTCCAAAGGAAATTAAAGTTATCAAATGCAACGGTGTAGGGGATTGCAAGAGTAAGAAGAAGCACAACATGTACACCCTGCCACCAGACTACCTCTCACATATTGTCGTAATAGGTAATAAAGATTGACATCTAACTTATAGCAGTAGGATTTATAAAAATAATGGGCAATTTTGGATCAACGTGGATTTGTAAAATCGTTGTATTCAAATGTAGTTGGTATAACAGGAACAGTTGAAACATGTATCCATAAATCACAACTCGCGAATGATTTATGAATTAAGAATGCCCTCGTTTAGCGCCGGGTAATTTACGAGTAGCAAGCAGCTATAACTTACACATGATTCAATAAGTTATCCCAAGTGCAGAGCCTCGGTTCCGCACCGGAATCCAAGCATCCAAATCGCAAATGCGCAACTAAAATTTTGATTTAGTACGGCACTCAAAGATTGCTGCCAAAATTGCAATTCGTGCGCGCGCCTAATGCAGGGTGTAATTCTTTCTCCCGCGCCTAACATATATACATAATTCGTGTGCTCGTAGACGATCTTCCTGATAGAAACTGCCCGGGCTGTGAACGCTGCTGCATGGATTACACCGGCTGGCTGCAGTTCCAGCAAATGCTCTACCGGATCGTGCGCGATCCTCTCTTCGAGCTGGCCATTACGATATGCATTGTCTTGAATACAATGTTTCTCGCGATGGAGCACCACGGCATGAGCGAGAGCGTCCACCAAGCCCTAGACATTGGCAATAAGGTAAAACAATTACGGTAGACAATGCGTCGTAAATTATTACCCATACCCTTTGGCGATTCGTTTTCTTCGCGATTCATTTGAGTACTGCACAGGATTTATTGTTTTAATGAATTGTTTCAATTATTGCAGGTATTCACTTCCATTTTTACGCTGGAATGCTGCTTGAAGCTGATGGCATTGAGTAAGGAGTTTTTCCAATGCGGTTGGAATTGTTTCGATTTGATCATTGTATCGGCGAGCCTGCTCGATCTCATCTTTGAGCTGGTGAATGGTCTCGTCGTATTGCGGGGTCTGCGCTTGGTGAGAATAATTTATTAGCACATTTCGTGTGGCTGGGTATGTTCGCAAATTCCACTAATGATAGGGTCTCGCGCAATTGTTTCCAAACAGCTACGGGTCCTCAAATTAGCACAGAGCTGGATTACGATGAAGGTGCTACTGAGCATCATCATCAGCACAATTGGCGCGCTGGGAAATCTTACGTTTGTGCTCGTGATCGTGATCTACATTTTCGCTGTCATTGGCATGCAGCTTTTTTCCAAGGACTACACCGAAGACAAATTCTATCCGGATCCCGTGCCCCGGTAAATATTAGAGCGCGGAATTTATTTCGCTATTTGAACTAAATACACACATTGCGATTCCAGATGGAATTTCACCGACTTCTTCCATTCGTTTATGATGATTTTTCGTATTTTGTGTGGTGAATGGATCGAACCGTTATGGGATTGCATGAGAGCCGAAGCGGAAGAAGTAAGTTATTTTTTGAACCCTTATATTTTAACTACATTTATGAGCTACAACCTTATAAATTTATGGTCTTTATGTACGCAATATTTCTGATCCTGTGCTACACATTTGAATAATATTTATATTAAAATATTGTAATTTTGTTCAGGGACCGGGAATTTGCTTGGCTATATTTCTGCCAACGCTGGTGATGGGCAACTTTATGGTGCTCAACTTGTTCTTGGCCTTGTTGCTCAACAGCTTCAACAGCGAAGAGCTGAAGACGCGCAAGGAGGTATTCATTAAGGGGAGTGTTTTTTACAACTTACCACTCGGCACGCGGTAGTATCTTGCATATTGAACATATTTCATTATTTTCATGATATTAACGTAGATTCTCAAGCCAGAGGCAACTTTTATTAATGAATATTTATTCATTTTATATGAACACCAGCGAAACACCATTTTAATCTTCTCTTTTTACATTTTACCTAGTCGCTTTAGAAGTACGATTTTGTCCAATTAAAAATCCTGTATAAAGCGATTTTAGAGTATGCCACGTAGCTTTTTTTAAAGCGAATCATGCCCATTTACAATAATGTGGTCGTATGATTCGTTACATTGTTATATTAAGTACTTACATCTTTTCAATTACAATCAATTATATGCAAATAGTATGGTTAATGCACATTTAATGCACAATTGAACGGAGTGAAAGAAATTGTGCTTTTGATGCAGTGGCAACTTAAATGGACCAATTGAATTAAATTTGTCAGGATACATCCAATGCTATAATCTGATTACATTATTTTTCAACAATCGACGTGACTAATGAAGCATTTAAATTACTGCAAGTTCGTAACTCATTTAAGATTCAATTACATTCAGCTGGTTTAGTTTACAGTGCGTCATGGTTGGTGATTAATTAGGATGCCGTTTTTGATTAGACCCTCTTAGAGATTTAGCAAATTTTATAGGAATCCTCTTATTTTTGACATAGAATCAAATGAGAAACCCTTTTTTGATGATAGCGCTAAGAAGTAATTTTAATTACGTTGCGAGTATAAGACAGATAAGAGCAAGCAAGGTACTATTTAGTGTCTGCTGGTAAGTTTCAAGTAAGCTCTCCTTTGGTGTCTGTGTGTCTTACTGTGGCGTGTCGTGAAGTTTGACGTAATGTATATTTTGCATGCGGCATGTTTCGTTACTAGAACTGCGCTCATTTCGCTTGATATTTCAGAGACACATAATTTACTTTTTCCATTCTTCTTCATCATGCTACCGCCGGCACCATTCGCAAGTACAATTGCTTGCGCTGGCTGCAATTATCCTTCGCCTTGCACACGCAATGTACATACAATTTTTAGCCATTTATTTCTTTCTCTTTTTGGGCGAAATAATTTAATGTCTTGTGCAGCATTATTTCGATTTGTTTGGCTTGCACGTTATACACATATAGAAAATGTGATTATGATGTGTACAGTGTTCTATTTTTATGCGAGAAGAACAATCAAGCGCAACTTGAAAAAGTTGACGAAGGACATTTTATAGGATACAAGGATAAAATGGCATCTTTGTCAGCACATTCTGTAAAGTCTATCGTTTTATATGTTTTGAACGCAACGTTAATGTTTCTTTGGTCCACTCGATGTGCTTAAGTGGAACGTGTTTGTCCCAACAAAATGGCCTCGTGATGTGCGAATGATTTAATAATTTAAGTATTTGCCCTCTTGCGTTTGCAAACGTGTAGGAAGTTGGTGATGAGTCGAAACTGGCGCAAAGTTTCGAACGCATCCGCGAACTGGTGCGGAAGAAACGGCAGGCGCGCATGCAGGAGCAGGATCAGAACGAGAACAACTCACGACTGGAGCAAATCGTGCGAGAAGTAATGCAACGACACGCTGAGGAAGAAGCTTTTGCACGAGGTTCGTATACATCGAGAAGACAACGTGCTCGCCATGCTGATGGAATAATGTGCGCTTTCAGTTGGGCTGAAAACAAAGGCGTTGCAGCAGTCAACAGTGGTTGCATTTCCGCGTGATAAGCGTAGCTATCAGGAGGCGATGAACAGGCCGATTTCGATAATTAGCTACGAGCCACCCGAGTTCCACGAGACGTTGCATGAACACATGGGCGAGGAAATCGATGCGTCAAGTGCCGGCGCCGAAGTCCTCGACGTCAGCGGCGGCAAAGGCAATGGTAACGGGCGCAACAACAGGTACTCGACGTTGATCAACGGCACATCCGAGGAAAGCGAGCACAATGCGGCTAACGCTGGTGCTCCTTGCAAGGAAGTACCGAAGATTGGTCTAGCACCCGAGAATAAATTGCTCCAGAATATGTCATCGGGCTTGGGTACAACCAACGATAGTAAAGGTATGAATAGGGGTATTTAGTTCAAAAAGTTCTTCGATAGTAACGAACTTGTTGCTCACCCTTCTCAACTGGAATACACTTGAACACCTGATGCATGCTGATTATATGTTACAGATGAGAGCGTTGAAAGTATGGAATTGAAAAACTTCAATCGGGGCATATCTGCCGATACGGAGCACGACGAAGAATCGGCGCTGTGCCCGCAGCGCAGCAAGGACGAGCAGCCGCCGACTGCAGGTGAAGACAAGCCGTGGCAGGCAATTGCTTCTTATGTTGACGAACTGACTGTAGGTGGTAGGCGTAATTCAAAAGGGCAATATATCGATGGTATGGGCAGCTTTCCCTACTTTGGTCGGAATAAAGCTCCGCGCAAGCCGCCCGATTGTTTTCCAAGGCACTGCTACGAACAGTATGCTACATTATTGAATTGGGTTTATGTAGTTTCTAATTATGGGTTTATTGATTATCAGGTGTATTTGTTGGGATAAACTGCTTAAAACACGTATTGGAACTCAATGGACCGCCGGTCGAACAGCAGTCATGTCCGTCGTGGATACGCCAGCCTTCGAGTGGTTTATTTTAGTTTTAATCTTTGCTTCTAGCGTCACCCTGTGCTTCGAAGATATCCACTTGGATAGTAATCCGCGGCTAAAGAGCATTCTCTATTGGACCAATTTAGTGTTTTCAATGATCTTCGTAATCGAAATGGTACTCAAATGGATCGCGTTAGGTTTTCACAAGTATTTTACCAGCTTCTGGACGCTGCTCGACTTCCTCATCGTATTCGTCAGCATCTTCAGCTTGTTGATTGAGGAGAATGAAAATTTAAAAGTGTTGCGCTCATTGCGTACTTTGCGCGCTTTACGACCACTGCGAGCAATTAGTCGATGGCAAGGCATGCGAATCGTCGTAAATGCGTTAATGTACGCCATTCCGAGCATCTTCAACGTCCTGCTAGTTTGTCTAGTATTCTGGCTCATCTTTTCAATCATGGGTGTACAGTTTTTCAGCGGGAAGTTCTTTAAATGTGTGGATGAAGATGGTGAAATCCTTCCTACCACGGTAAGTGGTAGAATATACGGGCAATTCGGTGGCAAGTTTTCAATTTTTCTTTTATTAGATTGTAAATACAAAATGGGAGTGCGCCGATCAAAATTTTACTTGGATCAATTCCAAAATCTCTTTCGATCATGTGGGGATCGCGTACCTGGCATTGTTTCAAGTTGCCACGTTCGAGGGTTGGATGGAAGTTATGGCTGATGCGGTGGATGCTCGTGGCGTGAATCTCCAACCGCAACGTGAAGCCAATCTATATGCATACATTTATTTTGTTATATTTATCGTTTGCGGATCTTTCTTCACGCTGAATCTGTTCATTGGAGTTATTATCGATAACTTTAACATGTTAAAGAAAAAGGTAAAATGGCGTTATCAGTTAATTAAGTGCCAGTAACTAACGTTGAGTTTGAATTACAGTACGAAGGAGGCGTATTGGAAATGTTCCTAACCGAGAGTCAAAAGCATTACTATACAGCGATGAAAAAGCTAGGCCGCAAGAAACCGCAGAAAGTGATCAAACGACCTTTAAATCCGTTCCTGGCAATGTTCTATGACTTGTCGAATTCGCGTCGCTTTGAGATTGCAATCTTTGTACTGATTTTTCTCAACATGCTCAGTATGGGAATCGAACACTACGATCAGCCGCATGCTGTATTCTTTCTGCTGGAAGTAAGCAACGCGTTTTTCACGACCGTCTTCGGCCTCGAATCAATTGTGAAGATAATAGGACTGCGCTATCATTACTTCACAGTGCCGTGGAATGTGTTCGATTTTTTACTAGTGCTTGCATCGATATTCGGTATCCTGATGGAGGACATCATGATAGACTTTCCGGTATCACCGACACTGCTGCGCGTCGTGCGCGTGTTTCGCATCGGGCGGATATTGCGATTGATAAAGGTACAAGAATTAATCACCGTGCCAAGTATTGAGGATAGATTGAGACGTGTGAATTAATTTGTTACAGGCGGCAAAAGGCATCCGTAAGCTGCTGTTCGCGTTGGTCGTCTCGCTGCCGGCACTGTTCAATATCGGCGCACTTCTCGCGCTAATAACATTCATCTATGCCATCATTGGCATGTTCTTATTTGGCCACGTGCGACAGCAAGGCGCACTGGACGACATGGTGAACTTCCAAACTTTCGGCCGGTCAATGCATCTTCTCTTCAGGCTGATCACATCGGCCGGATGGAACGATGTTCTAGAGTCGCTAATGCTTCAACCGCCCGATTGCGATCCCACTTTCCACGGGCAATCGAACGGCGACTGCGGCTATCCGTTACTCTCGATTATTTATTTCACTAGTTTCATCATCATTAATTACATGATAGTCATTAATATGTACATTGCTATCATTTTGGAGAACTTCAATCAGGCGCATCAAGAGGAGGAGATTGGCATCGTCGAGGACGATCTAGAAATGTTCTATATCAGATGGTCAAAGTAAGTAGCTGACGATTTTTTACTTGCTCTTTACAGTTCTTATTTGTTTCTTATATATAAATGCATTATTACCATTTCACATTTACTGCTACAACTCGTACGTACAAACTTACAATCTGTGGTTTCGTGACAATCTGTGATGAGACGCATGATTAATTGATATATCTACGTGTACGCTCATATAATATTATTCGAACGTATTGTACTGATATTCTAACTCTGCCATATACTCCGCATATACATAGTAGATTGATGACTATTATTGATGATAAATGACATTCTCTTATCTTGAGCTATAATTACCTCTCTCTATTTGGAAGGAGATTGATGTTTTTTACAAGTATATACGTACATAGGCTCCGGTTGTTTTTTCGAAATCATTTCTTCAACTCTTTTTGACTTTTTACCTATTTTTATCGTAGTAAAGATTTCATTTGTAGTAGCATTATAGAAACTTTTTTATTTCCTTTTCAAGAAAACAAACAAATTTTTTCTATGTTTTTTATCTGATGACTATCTTTTTTATTAAACTATATATATTATTGGTAATCAAACGCTTTTTATGAAATTGCACATGTCAGCTTTAGGCTTCATTCTAGATCTTAGACTTGCTTTCGATGCATGCAAGTAAAACGTATATTATATAAAATGATTGAAATTATAATGCAATTTATTCAACAGGGAAATTATAATATTTAAGTAATTTTATAACAAAATGTGCTGGTAAGGTGCAATCAACCAATACTTTTATTTATTAGTTATTTTTATTGACCAACAAAAGTGCACGCAAATGAAATCTCACGCAATATATATCTAATCTGAATTTTAAAAAAGAAACTGGTAATATGAGTAAATATTATATTACTCTATTACGCTATAAAAAAAAGTATAGAACAACCAAAACACACTTAAACACACATTATACATATAAGTGCTTATTGCCAATTCGAGCAGAAGATGTGAACTAATTGCTCCTTACGTGTGTTTTTCAGATATGATCCGCACGCGACGCAATTTATAAGATTCTCACAATTGTCTGATTTCATAGCTTCTTTAGACCCGCCTTTAGGCATATCAAAGCCGAATACGGTGGCGCTTGTTAGTTTCAATTTACCGATCGCAAAGGGGAATAAAATTCACTGTTTGGACATATTGCATTCGCTCGTTAAACACGTGCTTGGCCACGTAGAAGAAACGGATAACTTCAGACAGGTACATAAAATTTATTAATCCAACAATCAGACATACCTATTAATCAACTAATTTGTTTGGCTTGCGTAGTTACAAGATCAAATGGACGTAAAGTTCAAAAAGCAATTTCCAACTCGCAAAGAATTAGAGATTGTGTCCTCGACGCGCATCTGGAAACGGCAAGATAAGGCCGCAAAGGTGCTGCAAAAGGCAATCCGAGATTACATAAGGTGCTTGATACATATAAAATGGGATTATTACGGATTTTTTATAAATGCTGTTATGAATAGACGCAAACGCGAAGCGGAAGCGGAGCAGGATGTCGAAGACGAACAAACACAAACTTCGTCGCCAGGTGATTGGAAGGGTCGCCTTTCAGCGTTCTTGCATGTACATCGAGGGAGTCGCGCTTCCTCTCGCAAGTCCTCCCGGGCCTCAGACGCGAGCGACCTGAGCGAATTGGGTGGTCCGTGGCTGAACTTACCGCTGCTGCTTCTTTCAAGCGCGGCGAATATGGACCCGGAGGAGTTGGACATGTCGCGCGAGTCCGCCGATGTGAGCATCAAGATCAGCGGGGCGACCCCGGACGCAACAACGCCGAACACAAGCTTACCGACATCTAATCCGCCTAGACGCCGCAGCATCTGCAATTTTCCGTTCTTCCTGCGCCACCAGGATGCCGTCGAGACACCGGACGACGCTGCCTCTCCGCCGGCAGCAAAGCGCCACCATCAGCAGCAGCATCAGCAGCATGCTGTGAAGGCAAGCGGCACCACACAGAGCCTACATCCGGCCGCCGCCGAGGAGCCGAAACCGAAGCGCGGCAGCATCATTCGGCGCAAGCGGTCGTTCAAATCGAGCAAATCAGGTGCAAATCACAATGCAAAAGACACTAATCTCTCTTCTTCCACTGATCCGAAACACGGCACTGATGTTAGCATTTTAGTGACCGAGGCGTCCCCCGATTCCCCTAACCGGCCGCCCCTGCTGCGCCAGCAGAGCGAGGCCACCGTTGTGCAGGTGTTAGTTCATAGAGAAAGTGAGGAGTACAACCATGAGGATGACGACGAGCGGGCCCCAATAGTGCGCCCAAGTCTCTTATCTGAGCGCTCCCGGAGCGTTACAGAGTTTCAAATTGTTATACCAGACAATTTCGCCATGCAGTCGGGTGCCAGCACCAGTAGCAATACCGACATGCAGAGGCGCAGTAGCTGATCGCAGTAAACTTTATACGTTGCCCCCTTAATGAGAATAAGGATACTCATAACATTTTTTGGATAAATGCAAAGATTAAATGCGCACGTAAATATACGCAAATAAGATAAAACTATTTACTAAGATAGAAGCTAGGGTAAAAGATACCCTAGCTAAGTAATAATTAGGATAATTTAATACAATGAAATTAAGTCTAGTCACTTCATCTTTGAAGAATACCAACACGCAACTTGATTTCAACTTGATTAAATCAATTTTAAAAGGTTTTGAAAGAATGTAAAATTGATTCATATCGACATCAAATTAATCTAGCGTTATTGTCAAATCAGCGACATTTTACATTTAACGAAACTATGGTAAAACAATGGTAAAGTGGTTAATTCTAATTAATTAAAGAAATTGGAAGTTAAATATTGTATATATTATTAATAGGATATGATAACTATGAAAACAAAAACCAAAACACACAAGAAAAGACAAGGTGATTTTTTAAGAAGTTATTACTAATATTATCCTAGGCATTTAGGCGATAATTAGCACAAAATTACGAAGTATGCATGGAGGAAGTGTACCATGTGAAGGATTAAATGATAATTCCAATAAGTATATCGAAGTAAATTTAAAATGTTATTGTTTTGAAAAGTTTCCATTTTATTACGACGAACAAAGATGATGTACATTTGAATTAATTCAATCTCATTCTAAGTCAATTACTAAAGGAGAAGGCGTGAAATAGCTAGTAGAAAAACAAAAGAAATGCTTAGAGATCTAGCAAGTTTAGAATTACATCTAGAAGAAGAAAAAACTTTTCACAAAGTGTGACCGAAACAGTGTCAAACTGTCTGGAATTTTCGTACAATCAATAAATTTATTACTTAGCTTTCTATGCAACATACGCAACTATAATAATAGATGAAAGGCGACTAAGTATTAAGAGGTTCTTATCTAAATGCGTAGCTATAAGTAAAACCACTTTGCTGAAATGAATTCACATATAAATAATGATACATTGTGGAATAACGATTTTAACCAGCAATCTACCATACACAGAGAAACAATGTTGAAAAGACAAACCGAACATATCGTGCTTTTAGATCAATTCAAAATACAAGTACAATTTTTACCTGCTTCATCAGCAAAATGTGTAATACCCTAACTTGGAAACAATGAGAATTTACGCCGGTTTACAAACTTCATGCTTATTGTAGAATACAAATTATATGAGAAAAGAAAACAATTATTGCATATAATGCCGATTAACTTGTCTTTATCTTAAATCAAAAAAATGAACAAAAGTGTTGGCATGCATATTTGGAACTTGTTTAACTTTTTCGAGATTCATATGCTTCTTGCGCCTACGTTTAGAAACGCAAAAGAAAATACGCAAATAATTCATTGACAATATTTACGAATAAATTACAAGTAATATATACTTAATTGTAATGATATGCACGACACTTGTGAATAAGTAATTCTAATGAAACTTAATTATGGCCTACATTAGAGATGAATAATAATAATAATAGTTGAACAGATGATAAATATATTGAACAAAAAAATACAGATCTTAACGAACGTTTTCAATCGATGTAAAATATATGAGTAGCCTGTATACATATTTATAGATGATATTAATGTTGAAAGAAAAAGTTACAAGTTATTTTTCGCAAATGAAAGAGAATCAAATAATTAATTATTATATTGTAAATATATATACAAATATATTAAGCAAAAAACGTTTTGCTTTTTCGATACGTTGTTATGAAGCTGCTTCACATACTTGAGAATTTT
This sequence comes from Anaulacaspis nigra, assembly GCA_030264675.1. Taxonomy (NCBI): domain Eukaryota; kingdom Metazoa; phylum Arthropoda; class Insecta; order Coleoptera; family Staphylinidae; genus Anaulacaspis; species Anaulacaspis nigra. Next base: position 4,520 of record JARJDV010005142.1, on the reverse strand, counting down.
TCCAACAAAAAAAACAAAACGCGTATGCTTTTTACGATTCAAATCTCCATTAGTTTAATTAACCAAAGGCTGTTCAAAATACATAACACAAAGTGCGTCAAATTTATTCCGATTTCAAACTTCATAGCCATTTATGAACAAGTTATTTAAATTGTGATACATACATTATATGATTGTTGATAAATCTGTATAATTGTTTTGCTATTACCATTTGTTTCCAGGAAATTAATGTAATAACTCAAACCTTTAAAGATGCATAAAACACGACATGTTAAATACACAAATTTTATGCCAAAATATTTATTAACGATATTTAAAATGTATATATAGGTAATTAAGATCATTTGTATTGATATGCAAAAACCGAGTGGGTTTAATCTAAATAGTAAACATTACATTGTTCAAGTGGAAACAATGCATAAAATGGGACAAGCTAAATATGAACAACTTAATTTCATTTGGATACGCATTAATATCATTAATTTAGTATATAATAATGTTTGCGATTTAATGAGCGCTGTTGATAGTGTTAATGTTAATAATTTACTAATCATAATGTACAATTATGAATCAATTTGCCTAGATTGCCTTTGAAAATTTTGAATCAGTATGAATAGTTTAAACTCTTTCAAATAAACCTAATATAAAAGCATATAAATAGTAGACATAAAATTAATATTATATAAATATTAAAGCAAACAGGATAACAACTACTTTAAAGAATATTAATAAACGCCATTGAAACCACTGTATGTACGACAAAACTAAGACAACAGTACCACAATATCATTGTTAATATGGAAATGGTATTAGCATGTAATTACAATTAATTGAATTTAGAAAAGAAATGCACTTGTTACTTTTGCGCCAAGAACAAACACAATTTGCTCTGTAGTTTTTCAAGTTAAACAATTATTATTATGTAATGTTTTTGTTACATAGGAAATGGTTTAAAAAATTGTTTCATTCCAGTTAATTAGGCATTATTTATTCTCTTGTTTATATGGTAAACACCATACTTCATTTTTTACAGTTAAATAACTTGTTTTAATTACAATTTATTATTTACAGAATTCTTTTATTTAGTGGATGTACGTGTGCGCTTACTCCAATGGAAATTTAAAGCATATGATTTAGCCCTAGGTGGCTTTTGGGTAGTTGCATCAATGAAATACTTCCAACCATTTTTCTGACAGTGAATGATTGCTTCTTCCTTTGAATTGAATTGTAACTTCATGTTGGATAATGGATCCCCACTAAAAGCAGTGTTTTATAATGCAAGTATATACAGTATAGTAAGATGGCTTATTTTAAAGATACCTAGATGACCATCCCATTAATGGGTTCTCCCAACGTTCTCTGGTTTCAAACTCCATCTCCCAAAACCCAATATTGTTTGTACCACTTTGCATACAATTCTTTACTGGCTCATAAATACGAACCATGCGAGTTTTTATATGTTCTTCAGGAACACCAGTAGTTACAGACAGATCAGTCTAGTGAAATAAAGCTTTAAAATTTAATGAATGCTTGGGTTGAGGTACTTACTGTCTCCTTAACAGTTATATAACCTTCCCTGCGTTTTTTATCTGCTTTTTCTTCTGGTTTTAATAAAGCAATATCTTTACGAATCTGAATTGTTTCATGGTCCCCAAATTTGTTAGCAGTAGTTGAAAATGCTGCAGAAGGTCTGAAATATTTAATACTAATAACAATATTACTTATGGTGATAACGCCAAGAACTTACAATTTGAGGGATCTAGCCAAGGTAGAACTTCGCATCAATAAAGAAGCCATAGTTTGCAAGCCTATGATGACTTCACAGACCCTTCACAATTTTTTATAATTTATTTCTAAATGTTTTGCAAATCTGTAATCAGCTGTCAAGTGCCTTAAACCTTAAAATGACATTGTGGTTAGACATGTAACACTGGTTCGCTATCTCATCTGTAGAGATCTGCACTATAGTGGTGGAAAACTTGTTTACAATAATAGGTTTGACTGAATCACGTGTAATAATGTTTTATATAATTGGATTAGGATTAGGGGATGCACAAGACATAACGGTGAAGGGTTTAGAAATTGTAAGGAAGTGTGCTAGGGTTTACTTGGAGGCGTACACATCTATCTTAACATGCGGGAGCGAAGCACTTGTAAGTTAACCTCCCGTCACTGTTTTCGTATATCTTTTTACTAATTATTTATGATATCAGGAAAAGTTTTACGGTCGCGAGCTAATTGTTGCTGACCGAGAACTTGTGGAACAAGGGGCTGATGATATATTATCAGGTTCTGAAAATGAAGATGTTGCATTACTAGTAGTTGGTGATCCATTTGGTGCAACAACACATACAGATTTTATACTAAGAGCAAAACAAAAAGGCATTAAGTATCAAGTTGTTCATAATGCTTCTATTTTAAATGCTGTGGGATGTTGCGGTTTACAATTATATAGTTTTGGAGAGACAATTTCAATACCATACTGGACAGAAACTTGGCAACCAGACAGCTTCTTTGATAAAATAGTATCCAACTATGAAAAAAAGTTACATACATTATGTTTGTTAGGTACGCTATTTAATTGTTTGTAACATCTTCCATTATTAATTGTGCATGTTTCTTCAGATATCAAAGTAAAGGAACCAACATTGGAAAGTCTCACCAAGAGAAAACGTGAATACATGCCTCCACGTTTTATGTCAGTTAAGGAAGCAGCTGATCAATTACTTCAAATCATTGAGAAACATGAATCAATTATTAGTAAAAATACACTATGTATTGGACTTGCGCGTGTGGGCGCTGATGATCAACAGATTGTGGCTGCAAGCTTGCAACAGATGAGTGAAGTTGATTTGGGTAAACCATTACATTCCTTAATAATTGCTGGTCCTGAGTTACATCCTTTAGAAACTGAATATATTGAGCAGTTCAAACTTTAAGTATGGGTTTTTTTCATATGATCATTAGCAGTAACAGTGATAGAATCAACCAATATTGGGAAAAAGACCATGCGGCTGCATTGTGCTGATTTATATCTGAAAAAGCGCAATATCGGCTTATGGCATTAATTCAAAACTACACTAACCAAATGGAAAGTAAACAATGGATTTCCTCTTAACATATCCTGTGGATGGTATGCGTAATTCACAGTTGATTAAGTCACCTTCATACAAATCTATTTGTTTAGCCACTGCTGTTGTAAAACTTGTAAATCTTCCGTCTTCTTCATGTCTTACTGTATCCCATTCAATTGGTTCTAATGGATTTCTACCAAGATAGCAATTGTCAAGGGGGAACTTGAGCGTTAAATTTATTAATACGTACTTGTTGATCACATCATCTTTCCTGTCCCGGTATAAGATTACTTTTGGTTTGGGATACACTTCGGACGCCATGCAAGTAAAGTTTATTTTTCCATCTTTAGGTTTTGTTTCCATCATTGTCAAAGCACGTTCAGGTTCTGAAAATTCAAGCACTTTAAACTCATATGACTTTTTCAAAATTGTTGTACGCACCAAAAACGACCATATTTTTCTCACTAAAATCTTCGTCTGCAAATGTCGATACTGTGCATTTGTAAATACCAGCAATATCAGTTGTTGGATTTGAAATTTTCATTGCACGATGTGCCATTTTATCATCAGTGCTTACAGTGAAATTAACGTCAACACGATCTCTTAAAACCCCGAGGCTTTGCGGTTTTTGCGGAGGTATCCATTGGTACACTGGGTCCTCATTCAGAAACCATTTTACAACCAAATGTGTATCATCAGATCGCACCGAGTAATTGCAATCCAAAATAATCGGTTTTCTTGAATTATTGCGCACTGATCCTGGCACTTTGATATAATTTATTTGTACGCTCGTTACTAGTTGTCCGACTAGAAAAATACATAAGTGTTCTCAAAAGCAGAAACGGCAACAAACAGCGTTAAATGAACTTAAAAATCAATACCTTTACATGCAATGTTCGAAATTAATTGAATATATTCGTGGTCGAATCAATTCATGCTTCATTAACGTATTAGGTCTATAAAGAGGGATAATGATCAACGTGATTAAAATAACTTCAAAGGGCGTTATGCATGCAATCACTCCTCGTGAAACATAACATTTTAAAATTTACATTCTTAACTTAAAACATGTATTAATTTACGAATGAGATGCACTTGATAAAAATCAAAGAGTAATGGAATTGCAATTTCCACAAGTGTACTACGTAAATGAATGTACGTTTGTATGCGATAATAATTAAACTTACGGAATAGCGCTGGAATAATATACCGAATGATTAGTAACATTTTGACTCCGAACTTCATCGATAAAGTTTTGAACTGATACTGAAGGCACGAAATTCGCTGGAAGATCGTTAACGTGAAACTGGAAACGCGCGCAACAGCACACAAGCGCGTTCGTTAGCTTTGTTTGAACCCACTGAACTGACAACTTTTTTTAGTTTAACTTACGTTGATAAACTTAACTTTATTGATACGAATATGCTCTACAATAGGTAAATCATT
>JARJDV010005128.1:0-13112 GCA_030264675.1 Anaulacaspis nigra | reverse complement strand
TGATTCCTCCTCATTCTTCTTAAGACTCATCATAACCAAACTTTTCGTTTGATTTAATACTTCTGAACTCATTGAAGTGTTGCATTTGGAAATATCTTCCAAATTCAGGTTTCATGTTTTTAACTTCACATCGTCAATAGCTTATTAATCAGCGATATTTTACATCATACTTCATACGTCATACTACATACGGTCATGCCTCCTAACACATCTTTCAATCTTATTTTCATTCTGATATCCTGCATTATCTTCTATATCTTTCTTACCATGTTTATCGTTTGATCATTCTTAATTGTTTAAGAACCATTCTGAACCAATAGTAGGATTCAATTTTGAAATATCTTGATGATCATCATCTTCCGTTTCTTGCTTATCATTATCATTAGCAGCCATAGTTTGAACAATAACTTCAGCATTTTTAACAGCCATTGCATCAATAGCAGCAACCTCTGGCTGAAAACTGGAATAGTACGACGAAATGTTTTCTGAATCAGAATCAGTTTTTACGACAAAATTAGCACCAAGTTCAACGCAGTTTGCACCGTTCAACTGCGATTCGACTGGCTTGGCCTCCTCAAACATGACTTGGTTGTTCACTATTGGGATGTTGTTTGGATGTTGTGGCTGCGGAGGCGGTGCCGTCATGGTCGTCATGGTCGGTGCCATGGGAGTGTTAAATACACGCGAACAACCGCCTGCAGCAGCAGCCTTCAGCTTGTTCTTTGGAGAATGCGCAAGCAAGCGCGTTACGATTGCTGAATCTGGTGAAGCATTTCCAATTGCTGGTGGCGATGGTGTGCTAGCGAATGAAGATATTCCAGAATCAAGTTCTTCAGTTGTTGCGGAACCTTTACCCTCTTTCTTAGCCTTCATACGGCGATTTTGGAACCAGATTTTCACCTGGCGTTCGGAGAGACATAATTCCATGGCGACTTCATTGCGTCGAGCACGGCACACGTACCGGCCGGAAGAAAACACTTTCTCAAGTTCCATCAATTGATGCGAAGTATAAGCAGTCCTAGTCCGCTTTTTCGGGACACTTGGAACTTCCGGCGAGTGCATCTCATGCGAATCAACTGAATTCGTGGGAGAACCATTCCCAATGCCAATAACTGGCGATCTATTTGGCATCAATTCTTGACGATACGCAACAGCGCGAATGTCATTTTCACGTTGAGCTTGAATAACGGCAGCATGGTTAGCAGCGTTGCCGTTAAAGTTGCTGTACTGCTGATTATGCGGTAGCATCATGTTCGGCTGGTGGCCCATTCCATGATAGGGCGTTTGATTATGTTGCTGCTGATATCCGTAAATGTTATTTCCCGCTGCATAACCTTCAAAAAAGAAATAATCTCATCAGTTTAAATTTGTTACTAATTTTAATTAAATGCGAAGAGCAACAGGCAGCAATGCGTTAAGAAAATCCTCACGTTCTGGCAACTCTTGTAAAAGTGAACTGGGAGCATTTACAATGCGTTTTGGCAAAGGACACATCCTGAATAAGTGAATACGCGGCGGCACGCCAGAGTGTGCTAAAGGCGTAACGACCCTCGCCGGAGAGAGCAGCATTGTGTTGTGTCGGCGGCGACGGCGGCGGCGGCAATAATCCCGCGGGAGCGCTAAAGTCTATAAAGACTCCATAAACCCCTTTTGCTGCTCGCACTTTATAAGCAGCAGCGCGCGAACAAATTGAAATCTTCATTGCTACCAACTTAATTTGCCATTTGGAATTAATCGTATTCGCAATTCGTTACAAAAATATAGGTTATGTATAGGTAAATTCTATGCAAGCAACGACGCCATTTATAACATGATGAAAATGCATGACTGTACTGCTTTCTGGTCCGCTGGAGGACTGACGCGCATCGACCCTCTTTCAAACATTGACAGCGCCGCGTCATGTGTCAATCACGCTTCAAAACGAATTCAACCCTCCTCCCTCGGCAGCTTTGAGTTTACTGAATTATTCTTCCGCCATTTTGCCCGCGAAACTTTTAAAATGCGATACGTTTACGCATTGAATAAAATTCAGAATGCTTTTAAAGTATTTTGAAAATAAATAGTAACAAATTGGATAGATCAACGAATGACTAAGTGAAATATTTAGGTCAAATATTAAAACCCCGAGACCTGCCGCAGTCATTAATCATTCCCCGCTCGGCGGCTGCCAACACGGACGACGGCTGACATCTCGCGCGCATCTCTTTTACGCGCACGCAAACTCAAACTTTGAATATATAAACAAAAATATTGTTTTGACTTACCGTTACCATGATGGTATCCATACTGCATGCGACAATCTTCTCCTCCTTGCATCCCGGACACAGGCGACATGGATTGCATGCCAGCCATGTTCATTTGATGTTGATGCATTTGATCAATTTCAGCCGCACCATGTCTTGCAGTCATCATGTTCTGATCGTAATAATTCCCTTGTTGATAGTAATCGTTGTATTGATTATTGGGCATCACGTAGGGGTCACGTTGCATCATCATTGGATGCATTTGCTGTTGGTTCTGCGCCGGTTGATTCATCATTTGGTTCCTTGGTTCCAATTGATGATAAGTATTGGCATTGTTCCATTCCGGAGTTAAATTTCCAGAAGAGCTTTGAGGACTCTGAATCAAAGAAAAATATTAGGTAAGATCACACTGAAAATGACTAAGGGTTTAAGTAGGTTACCTGTTGCTGATCGGGAGCAAACATTGTCGGAGACATGTTCCCTTGACTTTCAGGCATTAAAATGTTGTTATTGTTGATGATGTTGTTGTTGTTGTTGTTGTAAGTTGCAGTCTGCATATTTATATCACTGCTTGAAGAATAGGAAGCACGAGTTTGTCCGTCGATTTCAATGCTGGTCACGCTTTCCAAAGGTGGAAGATCGTCGTCGGCGTCGTCTTCGTCGGTAGGCTCGGTGGTCTCAATCGGACAAGAAGTAGCGTCTTGGAGTTTAATACACTCTTTGCTTTCACTGCTCGGATGGTCAGTGCTTGACTGATGGCTGTCAATCGTCGGCGTCCACAATTTATCGGAATCGCCCTGCGCATGCAAAACAACCCCGACATCAAGTGCATCGTTCGTCATCTTCATGTCTTAACCAATCACGAGGCGGTATTCAAATTTTGCGGGGACTTTAATCCTGATTAAGCGCCAAGCGCGCTAAAGTAAACCCCCTTCTTCTAACTTTCTGCGCACCAAGCTTAATTTCTTCCTCGCATACGCGCCGAAAGCGTGCAGAAATTATGTTTACGTTTTAGATGTCAGCACTATCTGTGCAAATTATTCTAATTAACACGCTGCACTCTGATGAAATTGTAATTATTATTGTTAGGTTGTAGTAAACTTGTGCAAAAATATGCACAACTTTTTGGGAATGGAGCTCTGCACGTCACGATCTGCACGGCACAAATGACAAGTGAATGTTGCTGATTTTCGATTTTGAAGTTGCCTCGAATAATGACACTAATCAATTGCCACAATACAAGAATTGTTAACGACACACAAATAAATCGTTAATGATTGCATCGCTTGTGCAGTTGGCGCGCGGTAACCAATTAAGACTGGAAGCCATCGCCATCGAATAATAATACTCGGCCGGCAGTGCTCGCGTTCGTTGTTATTGTTGTAGTTATTGTGCATATTACGTATGGAAACTTGAAATATTCGAAAATTTTTGGTCAGCACGCTCACATCGAATAGTGCAGTGAGTCGAAGAAAACCTGTAATTATAGCTTGAGGCATCGTAGACATGAATTATCATCAATGCACGCACGGTATTGCCGATGTGACAAGCCAAGTCGCGGTCTTGTTTCGACTTTTTCCACAAAATTTCTATGACTACTTCTCATTCTTGTTGTGTGTGCGTTTGTTGTTAATGCTTATCGCCAAATTGTTTTTAGTTAGCTGCCTGGTCATTTGCAATTCGTTTAAAAACTTTTCAACACTCCTGAGAATCTCGTACAATAAATAATAAATAGCAAGCACATCAACAACCAGTTTGTAATTGATGGTAGGCAATTCATTACGCATAATCAAAATAATTTCCAACTGTGCCATTTTTAGTACTATGACGAATAATATTTGAACAAGTATTGCAAATAGTTATTTACCAAAAGGCTTTGAAATTATTTGGAATACGCATAGAAATAAATAGTTTTCATAGTATGGTAAACAAGTTAATCTCAGTTTACTTTTGATCAGTAGCAATGTAGTACGAAGAATGTGAGTTGTAGCAAGTTTGCTTTAGCTGATAAACCAAATCATTAGCGATCACCGTACACTACAGCGAACTCTTTACAATCGGGCAAACTTGAAGTAAACATCCAACATTGAGCCATGAACCGTATGCACAATACACAAGCCGATTAAGATCACTGGAATACATTTTTCGTTCGGTCCGTTTGATTTACAACACCTGATCAAAGGTTAGAGCAATTGTTTGTGCAGCGTTGCTCGCTTATATTCCTATCGCACAAAGCCTGCTAAACAATACGAGCATGGAGACAGATTAAGAATTTCAAAATGCACCAAATCGTTTCCAAAACTTCAAGAATAACAAGTCCGGCTAATTAAAACAACGCTGCAGGTATAAATCCTAATATAGTGCAAGTACGCACCCTCACAATTGGGGGTAAAAATCCCCGATATAAAATTCGTCTATAACCGCCAAATTTCAAGTATTAAACTCTTTGCATACATTCTTTCAAAGCCCGCTATAAAACGTGTATTTTTTTACTTGTTTAGTAAGGGTAGGTAAATAACGTAAGCATGTAGAAAGAGACGTTTGGTTTGATATCGCATTATAATATTGCAAATTTCTATAATTGCTTGTTAATGTACGTGTTCGCACATCGTTTGCCAAATTGATGCCCATTTAATTCGTCGAGACGCAATGCACTGCGCAATGTTGAAGTTCATTAGTGGCCGTTCCGGCCGATTCCTTCCATCGATACAGGAACTAGGCATATTCATTAGCCCCATCATTAATACGCACCACTATAACGCGCCATCATCCGAGAGAGAGACAGAGTAAGAGAAGTTTGCATAAGACATTGCTAGACGACCACGATGACGACAGCCGTTATGGCACTGTCTCCAAGCGAGAATGCAAATTGATGCAACGTAATGTAATACAGCCGAATATGACAAAGTCAAGTGCGTTGGTATTATATCAGCGGAGCGAACAGATCGGGATTAAACGTCTAGTCTAGTCCGGCGACGACTCAGCGCAGAAGACGGCGACGCGCGTTTCATTGCGATTAGCCGTGGATTTAAGGTGTAAGAACCGATTTACATCCAGGTGCACAAAGCGTGCACAATGGACGTCCAGCGATGAAGTCAAGCACGTTGGATTGACTTTTCCCTCAACAATGCAACAATGGTGGTCGGTCATCCAAAATTTCCAATGCTAAGTGGGAAAATTTGCATTTCCCTAGCCACGTGAACGAGTAAAACAAAACACTCAAAGTTTATTTGATTATACATACGTGAGCATTCAGCGTTCAATAATTCAATAATATATGATCATTCAATAATTCACGATAATTTTATTGATAGTCGCTTATTAGAAGTAGTTGTATTTTTATAGAGTCTTAAAACCATAATAAACATTAACATTGTGTCATCCGAAAATATCCCGACCTCGTTTCGTATCAAGCGCACGCATTAAGACGTATTATTTATTTAATTATTACAGTTTAATAGCAACATCTCTCCGAATGCCCGGCAAATTGTGATGAATATTTAACACGAATCAATATACATTAGCAATTAAATTATTTACGTTTTTATCAGAGAAACGCAACCAAATAATGACTTATTCTATTGTTGATTACATTAGCGATGAGCGGCGCGATAACCAGCTTGAAAGTGTTTTACTTGCAATAATAACTATTCTTGCGATCAATATTTTGACTTTCAATTTGGCGCACGTGAAGGCCATCATGTGTGGATTGCATTTTTGTTATTCCGTGAAGAAGCGTCAATGTTTTTTCCACACACCACGCGACCAGCGAACGCGGCAAGCAAACGCGCGACTTTCTATTCGAAACGATTCCGTCAAATTGTCAAAATTGAAAATGATTTATGTGTCTTGAAATATGCTACACGCACTCGCGGGAACTTTATGCGTGCGCGCACTTGAAGTCCTTGATTTGAAATCGGTCATGCGCCTCGCATAATCAAACCTGTCAAAAAGTGGATAATTCGTTAACAACTAAAAACGGTGTAGGGATTTTAATTGAATTCCTTCACCGGCTGCGAGCGGAAATATAATATTCCTGGCGCTGCGCCGAGACAAACGGTGGCAGTGACATCCGGTACATTTCCCGGTTTGATCCCAACCCGCCGTCGTCGGGATAACATCGGGATGAAGCATCAACAAGGGAAAAATAGCACCCTATCAGAAGTGCGCGCGCGAGCGTTCCGGAAATGAAAATACTACTGTTTAATTTAGATAAAAGCATATGGCAACGCCCCAGCTGAATACGCGTCGGATTGCTCTATAATAGAAGAGATTATCGTGCGGTCGACCGCAGGATTAAATGCCGAAATATTAGGCGTAGAGTTCTTAAGGTGTTGGCCATTTTTCCGTCTGAGACGGTCTCAGTCAGTGGTCAGGAAACTTACTCAAAATATGCGTAGATTTCGCGTAGGTACCAACCGCAATATTACCATTACGAGCTTGTTCAAGGTACAAATGAATCAAAGCATTTTACGATCGCACCACGGGCAAGGTATGAAGTGGATGATAATAAAATGATAAAGAATTTACTACAGTGTACAATTTCCTTAGGAAATGTACTACAATAAAATACTAATAGTCGAATTAAGAATATATTGTGTCACCTTTCCCATGCTTTGCCAACCTGAATTTTTGTGCTATAATTACAAGACTTGTGTAGAACCGCATACGTTTCCAAATAAAATTATAGCCAAGAGATAATTTTACGAATAAACATCGAATTCTCTTACGCACACCAGGCCAAACTTGCCTAACGAGTTTATAATTTTTTTACCTTCCTTCTTTAATACCCATGGCGAAACATTGATCTGCTCTTAGCCATCTCTTTTCCGAAGAGTTTGTAATGCAACCTTCACCTGTTATTACGATTGCGTCATAATGCGGATAATTGTTATAATTTCATAGCGTTTTCTTGAATTTAAACATTTTTGCCTATGCTGTTTCCAAAGGTTTTTTGTGGACTTAAACGGGTGAATAAAATGTAAATATAAATGTAGATGGGAATGATGCGAGGGTGGCGTTGCGAGGGGGTTTGCATTGCGGCTGGGAACGAACGAGACGGACGACAGATTCGGCGCGGACGAATTGATTTGAGTGATGGCCGCCGTTTGCGATCTACTAAACCGCCGCCATACATCATCCCCCATCGACGTCGGTCGCGTTCCACCGCCACCGTTGCTGCCGTCGCCGCGCCGCACACGCGCGCTTGCTTTCAACGCTTGATGCCCTTACACGTTACACCACGTCAAACTTTCAGCATGCTGCGCGCCTGCAATTTGACAGCAATTGCATTATAAACCCGAATAAATATTTTCTACCTATAGTTTAAATGAAAGCATTCTAAAAATTGCTATAAATTCCACATGCCATAAAACATAAGCCCGTAGTAAAATTACCCGCTGCGGATTAGAAAATATTGCGGTGCGAATTCGTGAAAATTTTCCATTCATAATAGTTCTAACACTTGCGATTACAATGCTGGGCAATAAAACAATGGGCAGTCCATATAATACGCACATGAACGCACAATTCTCATATTTAAAATGTGAATATTAAGCACGGATTTAGCGCAATTTGAGTATTCATCCTACTTAGGGATTTCCGGCAAAATGTCCGTAAACCTTAATCCGTGTTTCCGAGCGAACCGAATTTGCGAAAATTCCAACCGTTTCATTACCGATTACTTAAAGTTTGCACGCGAACAGGGGCAAAAGAAGTGACACAGTACGAAGTTCGAGGAGTACAATGTTCCAAAGGTTTGTATGAAAAATCGCAAGACGCTAGCGAGCGTAAGAAAAAATGTATGATGTATGAAGATACGGAATTAGACGCAAGTTTGTGTGGAACTGAAAACATTTCGAGTTAAATATGCAATGATTAAATGAGGCAAAATAAAGTTGAATCGCGTGGTGCACATTCGATATGACGTTTAGGTAGGTAGCAGTGTCGGCGATGGCATCGCACCGCGTCAGAGCGAAGAGCGCCAGCCGTCCTCAATCATCAATCATCCTGAGACAATCGAGCGGCGCACAGCTGTCGCACAGCTCGACAGCCACCGGTCGTCGGGGGCCTGCTGAAACTGCTCTCACTACTGTGAAACACGCGCGTTCTATCTCCAAAGCTCGCGCACACACGCATCGGGGTGGCACAGCCGCCGATGCGATGTGTACGAACACGCTGTTGCCAAACAGAAGGAGACGAGGATGCCGTCGGCGACGAGGAGGAAGAAGCCTTCAAAATATGCACCGCGATCGGGATGCGAAGTATTGACGCTGTCGAACTTGATGCGTCTGTTTACGCGGATGTCAGTCGCGGGATGGAAAATGCTTCAAAATCTCGAATTTTCTTCATCGCATGTCTTTATTATAACATTATTCAATCCGCTGCAAAGTTTCGGATTTGGATGGAATTTATAATTACGCAACTGCAGCTCCCTTATGATTTTGTCAACGTAAAATTGCACGTAGGCATTGCACTCGTTGGAAAGGTAGCACAATGGATTCAAGCCCATAAATTTTCACACTTGACACGGACGCAGCAAGGTAACAAAGTAAATGCTGCACGTTAGCATCTTTGCTCGTGAATGTAATTCCTGTTTGTTCGTTTCTTTCATTGCGACCTGGTTGTCTGGGGTGCGTTTACCTTGTGGATTGCTCACTTTTAATCTGTTTATTCTTTTTATTAGTGGCTCAGATTTCACTGCATTATGTGAGAGTCAATAGTTGCATCCTAGGTGTAGTAGGAAAAAGTTTAATTTTGGTTCATGATCGGTGTAAGTTTAAATGGCTCGCATCGAATCGACAGCGCAGGGAATGACTAAGGACAACTTTTAGGGTCGATTGTTGAGGGGCAAGTCATAAATTTCATTCATTCATGCCCATAAACAAGAAAAAGCACATATGCCATGCTCTTCCAGTAACTGTTACATCAGTTAGCTTCTGGCACCTTCTCAAGTCACTTCGCAGCCGCGAATCGCGCTCTTGATTGTGTTAATTAATATAAATAAATGCGTGGATTCGATTGTGAATGTTTATTCGTTTATTCATATTCGTGAGTGTGTATTTTAAGAGTGCATGCAGTCTTTGCTGCCACCTATGAACTGAAACTTCTTCAGCAGAAAAGCAGGATTTCCCATGATTCATTGGAATTCCTGCAGTGAAAAGGACTACAGTATTCGATATATCGCAGAGAGATGGCAGGATACTTGAGAGATTCAACAGTTTACTTTGAATATTCGCAAAGTATTTATCATATGGTTATGCAGTGAGTAAAATAATTCAACGCTAAGTGTAATGCTTTTATCCTAAATCAATAACCAAAACAAGAAAACATAATTTATTATTACATAACGTGCATGTTTAATTAACAATAATCAATTAAACAAATGCATTATTTTAGGTACCTGAATTTAATACAAATAATAAGTTAACAACGATGTATAAAATGTTTTACAAAAGAAGAAAAGTCCTGTTGTATTATCTGGGAAAAAAGGAAATTAAAGCATAGCGCAACAAATCTCCAATCACCCCTCAACACATTATCAGAACCCTGGTTGCGTGGATACAATTGGGGAGAGTAAGCGCACATTTGTGCACCAATACATTTTCGCATGTCGGGGACTCATGGACTGGGACCCTTCTTCCCTTCAATTCGATGCATAGCAACGACGTTTGCCGAAACTTTGCTGGGGATGACGCATCCAGCAAAAGCATGGAGGAGTATTCAGCATCAATCCATCGACAATCGTGTATGTTAACGAATTTCTACAATTTAAAGCGATTAAACTTGTACGAATATTCAAGAAGTAGTGCGAGATTTTACGTGTGGTCTGAAGCATGCGACGCAAATGGAGGCAGCATCCGGGTCTCTGTAGTGGGACGGCGGCCCCCGCGCGCTCTCCACCAAAAAGCAACGCGCCGCCAAGGGGCGTCGGCGTCCGCGCGTCGTCGGATCAGTGAGTGAGGCAAGACCAGCGTGATGCTGACGCCGCTGCTTCATCTTCAATTAGCAGCGATTCGTTATGTAAATATTTTTATATGTAACACACAAATTGTGCAAAATCCATCACTTTGTGCATCCAGATGAGCCAGACAACAATTGTGCATCGAAAACGTTGCCAAAAAGTAAGAGGATCATTTGCAAATTGATTTTAAACAAAGCCGCAAACAAAATACTCAAAGGTAAAAGAATAGAACTATCTAGCATTAACTTAATTTTTAGAATTATTCGTTGTAAGAGGAAATCATAACAGGTGCAAACAATATTTAAACAATAGAAAAAATCATTCAAAGTTGGAGATTTAGGATGAGGAATAACAAAGAAGGTAAGAAACATTTAAAAATCGATTTGCTTCATGGAATTTCCGCTTTTTTTGCAAAACTTAAGTCTAATTGCTTACTATTTGGTGTCTTAAAATTACTATCATATAGTTAGTGCTAGATCAGTTTTTGCTTATCTATACATTGATGTGATTTGTCATCATTTATTTACGCATCAATTACTGTCACTCAACAATGCAGTTTCTTACTCTACACTTAGGAATAAATCTACCGTGTTAACTATAAAGCTCATTATTGAATAATTAAAGCAATATTTTCTTTTAGTCTTTGAAATAACGAAAAACAATTGTGCTTAATGTGCTTATAACAAACATTTTTCGCATATGGCAAGCGAAATGGCGTACGAAATCAGCGAAAGCTTACTAATGTAATTGTATATGAATTTCAGTTGAATTTAATCACCAGGCAATTTGTTCATATTCACGACGACAAGTCCAGAACACTAAAATTGGAAGCCAAAGACGCTGAATAATTCAATAGGAAACGGCGTCATGTTGTTGGAGCTGGTTTTGCGACGCGCCGCGAATGAAAGGGTTGAACATGTTGCGTCCCTTCGTCACGTACATGCGCAAAACTAACGATCAGTGATTTTCGTCGCCCGCCGGAGCGGACACCGCCGCTTGCCATTTTCCTCAATGTTGGCGAGGGGTGCTCGCAACGCGTCGTCTTTGTCTGCTCGCAGATTATTTGCTCATGATTTCACCCCCCTGCGCAGCCATTATAGCACAGATCATCCAACGTTTATGCTACTGCAAATAATTGTTTAGATATTTGCGTTTAAATTAGCAATGCTATTATGGTAATAATGTGATTCATGTTTTCTCTCAATGTTAGACATTATGAAATGATCATCGAAGAACTCTAGGCACATTCGTGATCTACCCTGTAGATCCGGGCTTTTGTAGTTTTGTCATTTTTGCAATCAGAAGCTCGTCTCTACAGGTATCTTACGGATGGAAGACCTCTCGGCACAATAATGATCATAAATGAAATGTTAACAATTAGATAATAGAAGATATGTCAATATTTGTCAATATATTTCTAAAGATTTATGAACAGTTTTGAATTACATTTAGTGCATAAATATAAATAGAAATTATAATTTTAAGATATACCAATGTAGCGTTAATTATAATTAATAATTTAACTTAAATTTAAATTACTCATATTTACGTTGTTTCTAAATTAATAATTTTAAATTGGCCGTGCATACATTTTGCTAGAATCTGAAAGCTTTCCGTAGACTGACAATTACAGTCAATCCAGCATTTATTGTAAAGTGACGTTAGTGGCTTTTGATAATTGAGTGAATTATTGTGTTGTAAGTGTGATTTTGATTATGGAGTGATTCAAAACATTGAAAATCTCCTTAGATGAATGAAATTCACATCATAAAATCGATATTTATTTGGATTTGAATATAATGGATCACATGAGAATTATTTGACGACTTTGATTTGTATTCTGCATCGTGGAAGACATTAATTAAATCCAAATCGAAGGTAATGCATATAATGTGGTTCTGAACTATGTTAACATTGATATAAGTTGCAATGATTGAGTTTCGACATACTAATATGCGGTGATTATAACAATATTATATGCAATGTTCGTCGGATTATAATGTGCAGGAATATTGTTGCCACAACATGCCAAATGAGTAAGTTTCCACTCATTGCGGAACACGGGCGAACTACATAATTTTATAACATCAACATATTATTTTGGATACATGACAAAAAATTAGTAAAGCTCTAAATCTTATAGTTCTTTGGTAAAAATTATTATATGATCAAATGCAACACTTCTCGGCACGTTATGAACTGAATGTTTCTTTGCATATTGACAGAAAGAAAGAGGAGGTGTACTACTGAACATTACTTTGTGTTTTATCAAAAACTCCTTCTTCTCTTCCTGTTGCCCTGGGTGGATTTAAATTGGTTCATTTTCAAATTTTCCTTGGTATTCCACTTGTTGTTTTCCGCATAGGTGACCATCTCTAATATTTTGGGCTCTATTTTAATTATTTTAATTTATTTAGTGTTAGGCTAATGTTTTATAATAATATGTATAATGAACAGCAAGTATTTCATTGAAGCAACTTAACTCTAGTTTTATTGTACAAATAAATATACATGTATTGCATTCATAATATACTATATTACATATTCCGATGACTCTGGATACTAGGACGAAACCTAATTCAAAATCAAGTCTCAACAATTGGTAATAGGAACTCCAACAGAAGCGCAAAGTATTTGAAAATTATGGAAGCCGTTATTGTTCTTGGTAAAGTTTACTTGTGCCCTCTGTTGGAATGACCTTATAACTACACAATGCCAATCGACAAGATGCGCTATGTGGGTTGCATATATTCATTCAACATTTCACAAAATATTATTTGAATTTCATTTAGGAATAATCACGAAGAAAACTAAATGTTTAGTTTCCGAAACCTGCATAATTATTGATTGTAATTATAGCTTATATGTTAATTTGTTATCTTTTTGTGTAGAGTTATAAGATCAAA
>JARJDV010005120.1:0-28511 GCA_030264675.1 Anaulacaspis nigra | reverse complement strand
GCTGGACACCATGATTTTCAAACTCATAGCGTATTGGTTCGTCACAAATATTCAGTTTCTCAGTCAATATTTTTCCTATAATCAGAGGTCCTAAATACATAGGATTAGACATCTATATTAATGAAAATCTATTTTTTTTGAATTCTTATAAAAACTGACTACCGATGGATTAAAAAAAATCCCGCCTTTTAAAAAATACCTCTTCGCGAACAAATTGTAAGGAAAATTTTAGATCATTTTTTATACAGAAAAAAAAATTTTTCGACAAATTTTTTAAAAAAATTTCCTGTTTCCAAAAAAACGGGAATTTTTTTTACCCTGAAGGTAGGTATTTTTTTATGAAAATTCAAAAAAAATTAGTCATTTTCATTATTATACAGAGTGTACCAACAAAATTTAATAAATTTCAAAATTCAATAACTCGAGAACTAAGCGTGCTACTGGGTTGGGCAATATGTCATTGTAATCAGAACATCGAGCTCTATCCGTACACCAAATTTCATAACGCTGAAACTTACAGGCCCATTAAGCTCAAATATTGTATCCAGATAGAAGACACCATGACAATTCGATGTATGCATGAGTTATCCTTTTAACATGCTTGGTTCCTGAGATATTTGAGGATTACAGTTTTAGGAAATACCTGATTATCAAGAAAGCTTACCATAGGAATGTGTTGAAATTATAAGTCACACATTTACGTACCAATTGTACTGAAATAGGCATAGAGGACGTCTTGCTGATTAAAATGATTTATCACATGACCCCCTAGCAGGCTTAGTTCTCGAGTTATTGAATCTTGAAATTTTGTAAATTTTTTTAGTACACCCTGTATAAAATTTATGAAAAATGGCTTTTTTTTTGAATTTTTATAAAATCAGTACTTACCAGTGGAGTTAAAAAATTATAGGCTTTTTTGTTCACAGGAAATTTTTTATCAACATTTAAAATTTTTTTGGTACACTCTGTATAAAAATTAAGTAAAATTTTCTTACAAATTTTTTTCGTATCCGGATCACAAGATCGCGAAGTGGTATTTTTAAAAACGGCGGGAAATTTTTTTACTCACTGGTAGCAAGTTTATGTGAAAATTCCAGAAATTTTTAGAAAAATTTCATAAATTTGATACAGTGTGTACCAAGAAAATTTACAAAATTTTAAAATTCAATAACTCAAGAACTAACCGTGCTAGGGGTTGTGTGTGTTTTTTTAGTGAAATTTTTATAAATTTATATCTCAGCAATCAGAGCCGCTAGAATAGAGTGTGATATGTCATTGCAATCAACAAATGCTCCTTTATCCATGTACTAAATTTGATAGTATTTTTGTAATAAGTTTTGGAGATAATCAGGTTTTTCTTAAAACATTAAAATTCAAATATCTGAGTAACCAGACGAGCTAAAGTAATGACTCACATCTCGATTGACTCGTCAGAGTGTGTTCTATCTGCACACTAAATTTGAGCTTAATCCGTTAATAAGTTTCGGCGTTATTCGTGTTTTTCCAAAAAATAGTAGAAAAATTGTGAAAATGAATATTTCGGGAACCAGATATGCTGAAGGGACACGTCATTCGTTATGTTAAACGAATAGACTGTTAGTCTTCTACTATAATACCAAATTTCGTTCAAATCTGTCTGTAAGTTTCGGAGTTATATGGGTTTATCTGAAAAAGAATGTAAGTTTAAAAAAATTAATATCTCGGTAACCAGACGTGCTAGAATAATACTTGATAAGCCGATCGAATCACTCAAGGATCTGCTATGTGGCTGCCAAATTTCAGTTTCAAACGATAGTAAGTTACTGAGTTACACGCGTTTTATTAGAACATGCCAGTTTTATCAGTGCATAATTTCAGACCGATCGAGTGGTCAGTTTAGCTGCTAGGTTGTTTTTAACTGAAGAGTATTACATTTAAACTTTCGTATTTAGGCAACCAGGCGTGCATGAGTGTTACATCATTCAGCCATCCATAGAAACCGGTGTCGATATGATTTAAATAGAAAACATATGGCAAATACAGGGACCTAGGGAAACTGAGAGAATTAAATAATTTTTAGATATTTATTAATACACATATCTAATTGTATGTATTTGAGGTCCCTGATAACGGGAAAAATAATAAAAAAATTCTGTCACTAATGGTTAAGAAGATATCCGTAATTGTTTATAAATCTTTTTCTGCATTTATCTCTGTTTCTAGTAAATATATCCCAAGTAAATTTTCCTCACAGGTAGATAGTTTATTTATACATCATATGAAATCCGAATTATTTTAATATGTCTAATAGTGTCTATACAAAATGAAAATATCATAAAATACACCAATTTTAAAACAAAAATTATTTTCAGTTGTTTCTGGTAAGGCTAAAACCAGCAAATACGTTTTAATTACCCCTGATTGATATAATGGTTACATCGGAATTAAGTATCAAAGTCAAATATTAAAAATTCACAATGAATATTGACGTCACTTTCATGAATTTTTTACTAATCATTATAAACAATATATATTTATAGTTGAATTTTTGCTTGTGTATTGACAATTAGACAAGCAATAACATTGTATTTTTTAAATAGTGTTATATGCGATAGAATGTCCAAAATTAATTATCAAAGTTGCACAACTGAAAATTTCATGTGTTAAGAGCAACTTCTTCAAAAAACTGGTGTTTTAAATACTTCCCTTTGACTTATTATGTTAAAATTTTTACCGAAGAAATAGGCCATTTAGTTAGTAGTATTATAAAAGAAAAACAAAAGCGATAGCATAATTAGAACTATATCAAATAAATTAAAGAATGAAGTGTTTGTATCAAAATTAAGTATGAGATAGCGCTATTTTAGTCTGTTCCTGATTCCTATGACAATATTCGCAATAATTCTAATTGTTATAAATCTCAAGCGATGTAGTGACTAATTAGTAATAAAAATTTTCGTTAATATACGGTTGTTTATACTGTTTTGTTCAATAAACTCAGTTCAACTTCCAACATAATTTTCGCAGTTGACCAGTAAGATATTGATTAACTTAGTGATCATCTTGGATGATAACTCTATATGAGGGATTCTATTTTATAATTGTCATGAATTTTGTTTATGCGAGTCTATATTATTATATTTCAATCATAGTCCTAGCATATCTACAATTTACACATGAAAGCAATATCCAAGAGTTAGGGATTTAAACAATGTTACAACTCAAGTAGTGCCAATTTCCTAAAACAGAAGCCTATGTGACTTCACAATTGAATTGGAGTAGCTGTAAGATGGATGGTTCCTGCTGATTTGTGTCCATTTATGGGTTGCATATAAACAATATCATCTCCTTGTGGTTACCAAATGACCAATGATGTAGGACCCTGTTAGTGTTCAATGCATACAGGAGATATTTATTGTTTTAAGCATGTATTATGTTTTAGTCCATGGTGCAAAATATTCCATGTTTATTTGTGGTATATAATTACAAACTTTCCGTTTTGTAACCAATGTTGATCATCTTTATGGACTCAGCAAGAATGTACATAAGAAACTGCAACAGAAACATTATTATACTTGTAACAAATTGCTGTTTGTTATTTTACTCTTTTCAAAGCAGTTCTCCTGGTAAATTACTTGCAGGATAGTCTCCATTTCCCTTGCAGAAGTCTCAATGCCTTTAACAATGTTTCTGATTTGCTAGATGTAAGCAAAGGGGTTAGTAAGCAAGAAGAAATGCATGATTTAAAGCTCACGTATTTCCTGCTCCGTATCAAGATACTTCTGATGCGAGATAAATATCTCATTTATCACTGCATCCGACATAGTTTCTGATTAATTAACTGGTGTTTGTTATTGATTGTTTGCATGTTGGTTGAGGTTAGATTACCCATCAAACGCTACACGCTGGGCAACTACAGCAACACGGCAATGTTTACAAACTGGTCTGAATTAATTATTGTGTGATTTATAAACAATACAAATATAATTATGTTCCCTGGAAGCACCCAATATAAACACTGGATGTTCGCCAGTGAAGAGGAATTAGCAAAGTTAAGAGAAAAAACAAATCTTGAACATCTTCAAAAGTATGGCAAAAACATTCCTGTAAGAAATCAAAATGAAAAATTGAAATGCTTGTGACATAGATACAAATTGTGTTTAGGAAGCAAAGAAATATGAATATTTCTTAACCGTTGAGGAAGAGAATCTGATGGTTAGAAGATATGAATTATACTTAAGAGATTTTTGCCGTTCTTTCCAACCCCCAATGCCGAAGTATGTTGTTGGTACAGCCTTTCATTATTTTAAAAGATTCTACATTTACAATTCAGTGATGAACTATCATCCCAAAGAAATAATGTGAGTATTTCACGTAACAATTAATTTGAAATTAATGTAATATTTTGCAATATAGGGTTACATGCATATATTTGGCATGCAAAGTTGAAGAATTCAATGTATCTATTTCACAATTTGTTGCTAACATTAAAGGGGATCGTAGTAAAGCTGCGGATATTATCTTAAACAATGAATTACTCTTAATGGAACAGTTAAACTTTCATCTAACAATTCATAATCCATTTCGACCAGTAGAAGGCGTTTTAATAGACATCAAAACAAGGTCTACGTTAAATGATCCGGAAAGATTACGACCAGGAATTGAGCATTTACTGGATAATGTCTTCTTAACTGATGCTATTTTATTATATTCTCCCAGTCAAGTTGCTCTTGCTGCTATTTTACATGCTGCATCAAAACTCCAGGAAAACCTGGATTCATATGTTACTGACACTTTGTTTGGAGAGGAGGGTCGAGAGAATCTTAAGGAATTAATTGAGGCGGTTAGAAGTATCAGAAGTATGGTAAAGCAGGCAGACACTCCACTTGATAAAAATCAATTGAAGTTTTTGGATAAGAAACTTGAGCGCTGTAGAAATGCAGAGAATAATCCTGATAGTGAAATGTGAGTTAATTCTAATAGTACTTTGTTAAAACCGTAACAATTTAATTCATTACAGATACAAAAAGAGAATGCTTGCAATGCTTGATGATGAAGATGAAGTCTACAGTAAAATAATGTCTGCAAATGTGGAAGCTAATGAATCAGCACTTGCCATGAAAGCTCTTTAATTAATTTTGCATTAAAAAGTTTGTTTCAAGTAACAGCAGCTATTGAAGGTTTATGTTGAGAGTTGCACTTCACATATTATAATGTGTGATTTGGCCTTAAAAATGTTTAATTAATTATCTTTTATTACTGTTTCAAAAAGGAATGTATATTTAGGGTTAATTTAATCAAAACACTCTTATGTGGGGATTAAACCCTAGGCACCTATACTAAAGATAGATTTCTTATCACCCATGTGTCCACAGTTACTATTTTTTTGTTTTTTGGTGGTGCATTGTTATTTGCATTGAAAATAAATGATAGGCTACCCAAATTGTTATAATTTGTGTACTGTGTAATAAATTTGGACTAATAAGTCTTATATTTTGGCATAACATGTTATATGAATAAATATATTTTTTCTTCAGTATAATTTACAGTGGTACTCAATACAAGACTTCATAATATTATATTTACAATCTACTGTCAATAAGTAGGTTATGTTAGAATTGGAGCCTAATAATCATCAAATACTTACAATCAGTTGATACTCTTTATTACAAAGAGTAAACAATGACTGATAACTCAGAGGACACTGTTAGCAAGGTACTCTAATGAAATCATAATAATTCCTGTGTAATCATATCAAATGTTTCAGGGTCTGGTTATTTTGGGGAGAGATGTTTCAAAAATGCCCTGCTTTCGTAATAGTTACTTATATGGAATAGGTGGAGGCTTAACAAGTGGATTATTATATTTTATGTTTACAAGCAAAGTAAAATCAGCATGTAACTTTGGAATGCTTGGCTTCACTCTTGTTACACTAGGATATTGGACACAATGCAGATATAATTACTCAAGTGCCAAATTTGAAATGTTAAGGCTACAGGAAATGATAAGACAACAAAATTTATATGAAGGCACTGAGAGAGAAAAACAATTAGATAAACCTGTTACTGTGCAAGAAGTGTAGACCCCTGTATTATTTTAGTCAAACAAATTAGTAATAAATTGTTATATTCTTACCTTTGTATTATTTATTTTTATGTGATACTTATGTGATGAACTAATTAAGAACAGGAAAATAATTATTTGTCAGAAATTAAATTCATGATTTCATTATTTTTAAATTTTATTGAAATTCACACAGAAAATGACATTATTTGCAAAGTAGAAAGTTGGCTAGCAATGAATGAACTTGTTGAATGAATGAAGTATTCAAAATGACGCAATTTAGAATATGTGATTACATTATAACTGAAATATCACCAATGAGCTTTAACAATATAAGTCTTATGTTAAGATATATCTTTATTTTTATCTCAACATTTTAATGAGAGGCTCTGAACTCATTCAAAATAGTTAAAAATAAGGGAGTACAAAGTATACTTACTATTTTTGAGATACTTTATGTGTTTTTTTTATTGAAGTCTGCCAACCAGACTCTCTTCCTCAATAAGAACCCTAACTGCGTTTAATTTTTTTAATGACTATTTCATTACTTTTACTAATTGCATTAATCTAAAACTTCATTCCAATCAAATATTCCCCATTGATTGGTTTTCGTGATATTTACGTCCTTCGTATTATTTATGTGATGTTTATTCATATTTATATTTCATTAATAATGATCCATCCGTCTATGGTAATATCATTCGTATATCTCTCTATGTCACACTTTGCTAATAAATATCCTATTATTGTTATAGTGAATTCATTAATAGTAATTAAGGACGCTTACTTCCGTGCAAAATACGTTGAAAATCTATATAAACGACATAATAAATTTCCTGAAACACAAACAATTTCTAAATACGCACGAATTGTTGTCTGAAAGTGTACCTATATTTTTAATAATGGACTATCATCATAGTGATAAAATAGTTATATCAGGTAATATGTTTTATACACGAACCAAACAGTCTTTTTTACAAAATGTACGTTAGGGCTCTCTGGGAAAGGATCTAATTCAAATAATCTTAGCGAAATGAAGGAGCAATTGTACACCAAAGATGATATGATAACTTCCAATTTTTCACGATTTCCACGAAACCCCATAATTCCAGATAGGTTTGGAATGATACCGGAAATTACTAAATTTGATCATTGTTTCTTTAGTAAGAAATTTGACTTTTAACACTATAACAAGCCCTATTTCAGTACACTATAACAAGCCCTATTTCAGATATACCGCAAAGAGAAGTGGATTATATGGATCCCGGAAATCGCATGCTACTTGAAATGACAATTGAGGCAATATTTGATGCGGGCATAAGCCCGGTCGAATTAAGAAATAATAGAACAGGATTCTATATAGTCAATATATTTGACGAGTCAGAAATCATCTTCCATGATCAAACACCTGCAGAATCATTTCCCATGCTTGGTAGCCACCGGGCTCTTACGAATGAACGTCTCGCATATTTGTTAGGAATAGACGGACCAAACTTTTTATGCGATTCAGCATGTAGTTCATCAGTATATGCCATTGAACGTGCATATCACGATTTGAAGAGTGATAAAATTGATTACGCAATGGTAGCTACTTGCAATGTAGTTTTAATGCAAAACATATCCGAACAATTTCACCGGTAAGTTTCCATCAAACTTACGGATTCAAAATGTGTATTAACCAGGTAATTTATTACAGTTTAGGTGTATTATCTGATGATGGTAAATGCAAGACTTTTGATGAATCAGCAGATGGATACGTGCGTGCTGAAGGTGTATATTGTATTATCCTACAAAAATCAAAAACGGCACGACGACAATATGCAGAGCTAGTACACTGTCAAACAAATTGTGATGGCTTTAAGGAAATGGGCATTACATTTCCTTCGGCTGAGATCCAACAAGTTTTACTAAGTAGCTTTTATTCTGAAGTTCAAATTGATTGTAATGATATTGCCTATCTTGATGCTCATGGCACGGGAACACAAGCAGGGGATCCAGTCGAAATAGAGGCAATTGAAAAGACCATTTGCAAATCGCGCACAGATCCACTTCTTATTGGTTCAGTAAAGACAAAAATGGGTCATAGTGAATGCGCCTCAGGCTTGAGCTCATTAATCAAGCTATGTATGATCTATCATACAATGCAGATACCACCAAATATAAATTATACGACGCCTAATTCAAACATTAAAGCAATTGTAAATGGTAAAATTAAAGTAGTTACAGAGGTAACTCCAATACCTGAAGGCAAATCATATCTTGCATTTAGCAATTTTGGATTCGGAGGCGCTAATGGTCATGTTCTTTTGAAACAGCCAGAAATTAGTAGCACCAATTCAGAATTATCTTTAACCAGACTTTTATGCATAAGTGGAAGAACATATGAAGCAATTGAAGCAATACTTCATCATATTGAATCTCGGCCGATGAATCACGACTTTTTATCGCTTCTAAATTCGTCATTCAATACCTATATTGAACAACATGATTATCGTGCGTACGTGATTATAATTAAGGATAAACAAAACATCATTAATATTTATAAAAACATGGAGTTGGCAAAACCGTTAGATTGCTTCTTCGATTCGCAAGTTTGTTTTAGTTTATTCAAACAATTGATGAACTTTAACTTTTTCAAAAACCATTTAAAGAATATTTGTGATATTTTAAATATTGTTGAATTAGATATGAGTAGAGAAGATATCTTAACGATACTAATAATACAAACTGGAATCGTCGAACTTTTGAAAGTATTAAACATCAAAATAGCCAACTTTTCTGGTAGTGGAATTGGTGATTTGACTGCAGCTTATGCTGATGGCGTTATTAATTTGAAACAGGCAATAATTGCAACTGATAAGATAAAGAAATTAATATACGAGAAGAATATCAATAGCGTTCAATTAACAGGAGAGCTGAGAAAGATACTTAAGATGATTCAACGTCCCACTAAATGGAAAGTAAGTGAAGCAGTCAATGGTAATTTGTCTCAATATTTAGCAAATTGTCTTCTGAAAACAAAACCATTTACTAAATCCACCAAAAGAAATTTGTTAATTGTTACGGGCAACGAAGCTATTGTCAGTGAAAAAATTAACCATATAATATTAAATAGCAAGGATGAAGACTTTGCGCTTCTTAATTGTATTGGAAAACTTTATCAGTTAGGATATAGTACAAATTTAACTGCATTATATGAAATTCAATGGCCAGTTAAAGTGGGAACACCAATGATAGGACCCTTGATTAAATGGAAACATGAAAAATCTTGGAATTGGCTGGTACGTAACAAGATTGAAAAGGATACATTTTTCGCAGAAATAGCGTTAAGTAAACTTGAATGGCAACATATTGAAGGACATAATATAGACGGTAAATAAATCAAGAAAATTTCTAATATTCATTTATTTAATGTCGCATTGAACTTTTAGGAAGGATTTTGTTTCCTTGTACAGGATATTTATACCTTGCTTGGAAAATATTTAGTCCTCAAACCAGAGACCCAATTCGCTTTGAAAATGTTAAATTTCTTCGAGCATATAACATACCATTGAATGGCGATTCAAAAATATGTTTCCAAATCAATCGTAAAACTGGAAGTTTTCAATTTCTGGATAATGATACTGTGATAGTGACGGGAACAATACAGTACGAAAAGAACTTTGATGAAGAATGGGTTGATCTTCCACCAGTTCCTGAGATAGCAAATGAAGATTTGATGACAACAAAAGATATTTATAAGGAACTCAGATTGCGTGGATATTATTACAAGTATGTAATCTATTCATTGTTAATTGAAATTAACATCAAATGCCATTATTTTCAGAGGCCATTTCCGCCAATTACAAACTTGCAATATTCAAGCGACAAGGGGATCAATTAATTGGACTGAATGGATTCCGTTCCTTGATAACATGTTGCAGTTGAAAGTTTTACAAGAAGATACTCGTAGTCTATATGTGCCAATAAAATTGGGCAAAATTATTATTAACCCCGTGAAACACTTGGATCTTGTTGGCACAGTGAAAGCGTCTAAAACTAAATTGTGCAGTTTACCAGTGTACAATTACAAAGACTTGGATATTATAAGAAGTGGTTTCATTGAGATAAGAGGCTTCTATACAACTAGTATAGTAAAACGACAGAACCCAAAACCGATTTTAGAATCAAATATTTTCATACCATACGTAACCAATCTGGATACGTCTACGGCAGTTCGCGCAATCCTTCAGATCGCGTTGGAAAATTCTGCTGCAGTTAAGTCGATTAATGTCATGGAAATATTAATTAATTTACCAATTGAACTTAAATCTCTTATGGAGCATGTGGAAGAAGCTATAAACGATATTCCATTGGTTTATATGGAATACAGCAAAATAAGGAATCAAAATGAACTTGATGATCTTTGCCAATCAGAAAATTTTATAATAATTGGACATAATTTATCAAAAAATCCGATATTGCGCAACTCAATTCTTCCTCATTTGAAGCCTGGATGTTTTCTGATATCAAGAGAACTTAAAGATAGTTTTAGAGGCATTAGACATTTTTCAGTCTTATGCAAGTACACAACGCAAGATGAAACCATCGTTTTGCTACGAGCAAATCAAACAACTACTATAAAAAGTATGATAAATATTTCATTTAAAGACTTTCATTGGTTGGAACCACTCAAAGAAAAACAGGCGCTAAAAGAACCTCTGCTCCTGTATTCAGAAAATGACCCATTGAATGGTATTATTGGACTTACCAAATGCATTATTAAAGAATCAGGATGTGAAAATCTTCAAAGCGTTTTAATTGATGATGAAACTGCTGTTCCATTTGATATAGAAAATGAATTTTATACGAAACAGTTGAGCAAAAACTTATGTTTTAATGTATACAAAAATAGCAAATGGGGATCATATCGCCATGTACTAATTCATGAAAGTCAAACAACCATGTCTTCCCACAGTTACGTTAATAATTTGATAAGAGGGGATGTTTCATCCCTTTCTTGGATTCAAGGACCTCTATGTATATCGGATAACTTGAATGATATTAAGAATGACCAAATTGATGTTCATATTTACATGGCAGCATTAAATTTCCATGATGTAGTTTTGGTTACTGGAAAGGTAACTTTTGATACCATATGCAAAGACAGAAAACATCATGAGTGTTTGCTTGGTATTGAGTTTGCTGGGCGAACTAAAAAGTAAGTCACTTATTTCAGTTGTACAATTTCAATAATAACTCTAATTTTAGCGGTGATCGCGTTATGGGTATTTGGGAATCTACAGCGCTCGCAAATTACATTCGCGTTAATCACGAATTTATTTGGAAAATACCAGACACTTGGACAATGGCCGAAGCATTAACTGTTCCTTGCGTCTACGCCACTTTAATTTACGGACTTATAATGAGAGCAAATTTATTAGAAGGAGAAAGCATCTTAATTCACTCAGCGACGGGTGGTATTGGCCTAGCAGCAATTAACATGGCACTTTATTACAAGTGTAATATCTTTGTCACTGTTGGAACTGAAGAAAAACGCCAATACATTATCAAAAACTATCCAACGATTGATGCAACGCACATTGGCAATTCAAGAAGTACAATTTTCTACGAGTTAGTGCTTAAAAAAACAAGGGGCAAAGGGGTTGATGTAATAATTAACTCATTAGCTGATGAGAAACTTCAAGCATCTGTGAAATGTCTGAAAACCGAAGGGCGTTTTGTTGAAATCGGAAAATATGATTTAAATAATGATAGTGCACTTCATTTGGAGTTAGCTGCAAGAAATGCTGAATACCATGGGGTCATGTTAGATAATATAATTTCAAGTCCACAAAGTATATTTAAAGAAATCAGTGTTCGTCTCACAGAAGGAATCAAAATAGGATATGTTAAACCACTGCCTCATACGTTCTTTGCCCAAGATGAACTAGAAAAAGCCTTCAGGTATATGACAACTGGTAAACACATTGGGAAAATAATAATTAAGATTCGTGAAGAAGAAGCCTGCAAAGTGGAACCAAGTAGTTTGATGATAAAATCTACAAGAAGAGCTTATTTTAAGTCTAAAGGCAGTTACATTTTGTTGGGTGGACTTGGTGGTTTTGGTTTGGAACTTGTAGACTGGTTGATTCTGAGAGGAGCCAAAAACTTCGTTTTGGTATCAAGAGCAGGCATTACCACAGGTTATCAAAGATCTAGAATTCTTTTATGGGAATCGTATGGATGCAGAATTAAAATCTCAACTCAAGACGCCACAACCCAAGAAGGATGCTTAAATCTTTTACAGGAAGCACACTTACTTGGTGATATTTTGGGAGTTTTCAATCTAGCTGTAGTGCTACGTGACTCACTCCTTGAAAATCAAACAGAAAAATCTTTTATGGAATCGTACAAACCCAAAGCACTAGCTACGATTCACTTAGATGAACTTACAAGAATGTTAGCTCCAAACTTAGAACACTTTGTCGTTTTCTCCTCAATAACCTGCGGCCGTGGCAATGTTGGCCAAAGTAATTACGGTTATTCAAACTCAGTCATGGAGCGAATTTGTGAAAAACGACACAAAGCAGGCTTGCCAGCCAAAGCAATACAATGGGGTATTATCAGCGATGTAGGTCTGGTAGCAGATATGAAAGATAGGAACAATATTGATGTTGTTATTTCTGGAACGATCAGTCAGCGTATATCCAATTGTTTGGAAACAATGGATGTTTTTATGTTTAGCGACAGTCCGATAGTCAGCAGTCTAGTTCTGCCCGAGAAAATTGCGACTCAGAATGATAATGACATTTTAAGTGTTGTTTTAAATTTGATGCAAATTAAAAATGCAAAAACCGTAAGTCCCAGCTCGACTTTCCCTGAACTTGGTATGGACTCAATGATGGCCGTCGAAATTAAACAAACGCTTGAACGGGAATTTGAATTATTTCTGTCGTATCGCGAATTGCGTAATTTAACGTTTACAAGGTAATAATCATAATCAGTATGATGTAAGTACGAAGTAATGTAATTCATGTATTCTTTCAGGCTTATGGAAATAGCTAACGTGGATAAGAATACTACAAAACGTGCGGCGTAGAACTATTGAATGGTGAATGCAATTTTCATTCAAATTATGGGATTTACATTCACTTGAAAACCTCTTTATCGAATATTGTAGTAATAAATTATCCGAAATCCAATAAATGAATTGTATATTATTTTAAGCATTATACATTTTTGTAGAAATACTAAATAAAACTTACTAAACAGAAATTTTAATTGAAGTTAGATAATGTATTTCCACAACATTAGGAGCTGAGTTTTCACCTAGAAAAGTGGAATTTTCGCCCAAAAATTAATCTTTACACATGATGAAAATCAGTAATTTAATCATGTTAAAGTAGGTTAAAAATTAATAATAATTTATTGTTAAAATGATCTGAAGGTACTTTTAAATAGAGGGTGCCTCATACCGTTTCGGAAATAAGATATTTAAATTCACATCTACGCCATTTGAAGATAATCTGATGTTTACTGACGGAGAAACAAAGGCCTAGCGTCATAGCTCATTGAATACGCATTTGATAATTATAGGAAACCTTGCTTATTTTAGGAAAATTTCTATTATTAGGTGAAATGTGCCCGACTCACTGTAGCAAATGAATTAATACCAATTAAACATTTAAATCAGTATTATTAATACAGTTAGACCAAAATATTTGTCAATTTTCAGCTAAAAATAATCCAACAGAATCCAATGTACGGCAGGTTAGTCAATTTTCTAGTTAAATGAAAATCTGAAGCACTTCTTAATCGCAAGAAATTTAAGGCCGATCGTTGACGCAACTTGAATATTTAAACAATGTGAATACAATATTGGTTCTGTTTTGAGCATTCCGAAACAAAGGATAATCGAGTTTAGATTAACATACAAGTAAAATAAAAAATGGTTAATGCAAATATTTTGCTTTTATCAAGACGCAATTAACAGTATTGACCCCAAAAAATAAATTATTTTTGATGTTACTTCGCTTCTGGTCCATTAGTTGAAGTACAAGAATATTAGTCAACAAAATAATTTCATGTCTCCATTTCAAAAGTATAGCTAATCAAGCATTACTATTAGCGTCTTGACCAAACACCCGGAACAATATATAAACGAGTTTATAATTAAATTCAGAGACGAAAAGGTAATCGAAGGTTCATAGTTTTGATCCTACTTGAGCATAGTAAGTGGAAACATTTATACATTTGCACTTATCACATAAATAAACGCAATCACAATTCAAATTCGCATTCTCGTCACGTATATATAACGAGGATGCGTGTCTCGGAAATTTTAACAGTTCGCAATTGTTGGCAGACTGTTGATTATAGTTTTATGTTGTTTAATTTACCGCAGATCAAACACGAAACAACATGACGGGCGTAACAGAGGACGACAAGATTGTTATCTCAGGTATGATGTGATATGAAATTTTAAATCGAATTGAATCTTTTATTTGCGATTTGATTATATATAATCATTATTTCATAACCCCTAGGAATGTCCGGGAAATGCCCGAATGCAATGAACTTGTTCTCGATGAAGGAGCAACTTTACAATAAAGAAGACATGATTACTGGAGATAATTCCCGTTTCAAGAATAATCCTGATGTCCCAAATAGATTTGGCGTTATACCAGACATAACAAAATTCGATAATGCATTTTTCGGTAATTGGCTATATGATAACATCAATAAGATCATATTAACTGTTTATAAAAACATAGGTATTCCGCAGAGGGAAGTTGATATGATGGACCCTACAAACCGATTGCAATTGGAAATTATTTGTGAAGCGCTGATAGATGCCGGTATAAATCTTACGGAATTGGAGAATCAAAAGGTGGGCATTTACACCGGAAATTGTACGAGTGAATCGGAGATAAATTGTTATCACGCTCCAAAAGAAACCAATTCATTGCTAGGGTAAGTGCTTTATTGTTAACCCCCATGCACCACCTTGATGCCATTTTATTACTAGATGTTCTCGAACATTCTTCTTCAATCGTATAGGCTACACGCTCAAGGTAAGCGGGCAGAGTTTCTGTGCGGATGCTGCTTGCAGTTCATCACTTTTCGCATTTCAATCTGCCTACGATAAGCTCTTGAAAGGAGAAATTGATTATGGAATCATTTGTGCGCATAATTTAATTATAACCCCAAATGTATCCAGGCAATTCTTTCGGTTAGGTGTGTTATCACCTGACGGAAAATGCAAGTGCTTTGATGCGGAAGCGAATGGTTACGCGCGTTCAGATGCCGCTTTTACCATAATTCTTCAACGAGCAAGTACCGCTAAACGAGTGTACGGTGAAATAATGCACTGCTTGACCAATTGCGATGGGTTTAAGGAGATGGGTATTACGTATCCCTCAACGGATGCGCAGAAAGTCCTTCTTGATGAATTCTACGCGCAATGTCCGATATCATTTGATGACATTGGTTATCTTGAAGCGCATGGCACCGGAACAAGAGTGGGTGATCCCGTTGAAATGAAAACCGTAGAAGAGACCTTCTGTAAGAATCGCAAAGACCCTTTGTTAGTGGGTTCCGTAAAAGGTAACGTAGGTCACAGTGAAGGTGGATCTGGCTTAGGATCACTTGTTAAACTCGGTATGATTATGAATACCGGTTTAATTCCACCGAATATTCATTATCATTCGCCAAACCCTAACATCCACGGAATCACTAACGGCAAAATTAAAATTGTCACTGAAACCACACCATTCCCAAAAGATAAACCATATGCAGCTATCAGCAATTTTGGATTTGGTGGAGCTAATGGTCATATTGTTATAAAACAAGCTAATAACTTAGAGAAACAGCCACATTTGGATAAACCGCGATTGGTATGTGTTAGTGGAAGGACATATGAAGCAATTGAAACAATTCTTAACGATCTCAAATCTCGTGAATATGATGTCAACTACTTGGCGCTGATTAATGCAGCATTTAATACATTCATTGAGAAGCACGATTATCGAGCGTTTGCAATTGCCACAAAATCAGGAATTCAATATGCAGATACAGTACGTCAATCTGAATTTTCCAAGCCACTTCTATGCTTCTTTCATACAAATGGCAGTACTAAGGTTGTGTTGGAAATAATGCATTTACAATGCTTTGAAGAACACTTGAATCAAGTTCAACACATTATCAGCGACAATAAAATAACGTGGGATAGAAGCTACTTGCGCAATGAGCAAACTAATTCTCTGGATAATATTCTTACCACAGTTATCGTGCAGACAGGAATCGTAAAAGTACTCAAACAACTGAATATTCAAGTGGAAGAGTATCAAGGCAGTGGCATTGGTGAAGTAACTGCAGCTTATGCAGACAACGTTCTAAATCTAGAGCAAGCTATTTTGGTTGCCAATTGCATAAGAAGACTGCTCCAAGAGACACAAGAATTGAATGAAAACATACTTTACACTGAACTGCATAAAATATGCAACACGACAAGTAAACCAACCAAATGGAAATTGGATAATAAGCATGGGAACATAGCTGAATATCTGTCGACAAGCTTGATGCAACCACGTGCGCCCATTGTTCATAAGAGCAACCTTCTACTTGTTGGTGGAAATTCGCCACATGAGGAAAATATTGTGAGCTTGTGCGATAGAAATCTAGAAAATGGAATTTTCTATTGTATAGGCAAGCTTTTCCAATTGAAATACAGTACCAATTTGAACGCACTGTATTCAACCCAATGGCCAGTTCGGAACGATACTCCAATGTTGGGGCATTTAATCAAATGGAGACATAATAAATCTTGGGAATGGTTAGTACGGAGAGAGGATCATAACGATGTAATTTATACTGATATATGCTTAAGTCATTTAATTTGGCAAAATATCGATGGCCATAATATTGATGGTAATTTAAACACCCAATCTATATTTTAAATTAATAGCGTATTGTTACAGGACGCATACTATTCCCGGCAACCGGTTATTTAAATGTGGCATGGCAAACATTCTCGGAGCACTATGATAAACCGATCGTGTTCGAAGATATTAAATTCTTACGCGCATGTACAATTCCGGCAACCGGAAATTTACGTTTACGTTTACAAATCTGCAAGAAAACAGGTAGTTTTCAATTTACCGAAGGAGGAGCAATAGTTGTAACCGGTAAAATAAGATTTGAAGATAATATTGAAGAAGAATGGGTAGATCTTCCACCAATTCCATTACCAGAAGCAGACGAAATGATGAACAAGAAAGATATCTATAAAGAACTGGGACTTCGAGGATATTATTATCAGTAATAGAACCATTTAGTTAATATCATTGAATCTTTATCATTTCTAATCATTGCAGAGGTCAGTTCAAGGAAATTCAAAATTGCAATATCAATGCCACCGTTGGCAGTATTAAGTGGACGGATTGGATCCCATTTATGGACAACATGTTGCAAATTAAGATTATGCAAGAAGATACACGAAGCTTGTACGTTCCCACAAAAATTAGCAAATTGACAATTGATCCATCAAAACATATGGAAATCATTTTTGCGGATGGATCCGAGAGTAAATGTGATATTCCTGTTTATCATTACAAGGATCTTGATATTATTAGGTAAGCATTTAATTTAATTCAAAATTCCGCGCGTACATCAATTTTGATGTTTGATTACAGATGTGGATTCATAGAAGTTCGCGGACTTAATGCTAGTAGCATTGTGAAAAAGAAGAATCCAAGTCCAGTTTTGGAATCAAACAAATTCGTTCCATACGTAGCAAATTTAGATATTCGTTCAGCATGCCGTGTAATGGCACAACTGGCGCTTGAGAATTCATACACGATTAAAATCAAAGCTGTAGAATATCTGGAATCCGTACCCGATGGTTTAGAACCAATACTGCCGTATGTACAAGACGCATTCAACGATCAACCACTTATTCAACCGGAATTTATTTTACTCACTAAATCGCCAATCGATTTGAAATCCATTGAAGTAATGAACAAACCGCCAGGATCTGAAACAGGAAATTACATTGCAATTGGCAACAATTTATCACAAGACCAGGAATTGCGTAAAACTTTGGTCAGTTCATTAAAAGCCGGTGGATTTTTGATTTCTCGTGAGATGGAAAGTAATTACAATCTTGTGAATGATCTGACAATAATGTGTGAATATACAACACCCAACGAGCGTATCGTTATGATGAAAGTACCTGATACTATGTCATTACCAGCACCAATCAACATTAGTTCAACAGGATTTGAATGGTTGGAACCACTTAAAGCTGCACGTCAACAGAAACAAAACTTATTGCTGTATTCCGAAAATGAACCACTTAATGGTATTATGGGTTTAACGAATTGTTTGCTGCGTGAGTCTGGTGGTGAAAAAATTATAAATGTGCTTATTGATGACAAAGCAGCACCCAAATTCGATGCCAATAATATCTTCTATAAACAGCAATTGAACAAGCATATGGCCATAAATGTTTTGAAGAACGGTACATGGGGATCATATAGACATTTGGTAATTAAAGAGAGTGATTTGATCACCACAACGCACGGTTACGTTAATAACACCGTACGAGGTGATGTATCATCCCTTCGTTGGATTCAAGGACCTTTATGTATTAAGGACGTGTTCAATGACATCAGGGAAGGCGAAACTGATGTTCACGTTTATGTAGCAGCATTAAACTTCCGTGATATCGTTTTCGCAACAGGCAAAGTAACATTAGATAGCATTTGCAAGAATCGCAAGTTCCATGAATGTCTACTCGGAATGGAATTTTCAGGAAGAACCACAGGGTATGTAAAATATATAATGTTTGTCTTCAATTTGTATATCTTGTTCCTGTTATAGTGGAAGACGGGTAATGGGAATTAGGGACTCTACTGCCTTAGCTAATTATGTCCGCGTCAACAACCAATTCCTTTGGAATGTTCCCGACGAATGGTCGATGCAGGAAGCTGCAACTGTTCCTTGTGTTTATGCAACTCTGAGTTATGGTCTTCTGATGCGCGCTAATTTGATGAAAGGTGAAAGTATTTTAATTCATTCGGCAACTGGTGGTATTGGTTTATCGGCAATCAACATTGCATTGCATTACAAATGCAACATTTTCGTAACTGTCGGAGTGGACGAAAAACGCGAATACATTAAGAAGAATTATCCAAGCATTCCCGATAGCCATATTGGCAATTCAAGGAATACTTCATTCTATGAAATGATCCTCAAGCAAACGAATGGGCAAGGAGTTGACGTAATAATTAATTCCCTTGCTGATGAAAAACTGCAAGCATCTGTGAAATGTCTTAAAACCGGAGGACGTTTTATTGAAATTGGCAAATATGATTTGAACAACGACACTCCATTGAGCTTAGAACTGACTAAGAAAGATGCTGAATATCATGGTGTAATGTTGGACAATATAATGTCATCACCAAATAATCTATTCAAAGAAATTAGTCGCTTGCTTTACGATGGTATTAAATCAGGCTATATAAAGCCAATTCCTGTTACCGCTTTTGAACATGATGAACTTGAAAAGGCCTTTAGATACATGACGACTGGAAAGCATATTGGAAAAGTGGTTGTTAAAGTGCGTGAAGAGGAGGCGAAACGAGATGCTCAACCAACCCTATTAAAAATGAACGTAATGAGCAAAGCTTACTTTAATCCTAATGGCACTTATGTAATTCTCGGAGGACTTGGCGGTTTCGGTCTTGAATTTGCAGATTGGATGATTATAAGAGGAGCGAAAAATGTGGTCCTTGTATCGCGACGTGGAGTGATAAATGGTTATCAACGATCTAGAATTGCATTGTGGGAATCTTACGGTTGTCAAATAAAAATCTCTTCATTGGATGCGACTACAAGAAGTGGCTGCAAAGCATTACTTGAAGACGCACAAGAACTTGGTCCAATAATGGGCGTATTTAATTTGGCTGTTGTTTTGAGAGATGCCGTAATTGAAAATCAAACAGAGGAAACGTTTACGGAATCGTATAATCCAAAATCTCAAGCTACAATCTACCTTGATGAATTAACGCGGACGATGGCACCGCGTTTAGAACATTTCGTTGTGTTCTCTTCAGTCTCCTGCGGTCGTGGCAATGCGGGACAAACTAATTACGGCTATTCTAACTCTGTGATGGAGAGAATTTGCGAAAAGCGACATGAGGAAGGCTTACCTGGCAAAGCGATTCAGTGGGGCGTTATTGGTGATGTGGGAATTGTTGCCGATTTCAAAGAACAAAATATTGAAATTGTCATCGGCGGTACACTCCATCAACGCGTAGCAAATTGTTTGGAAGTAATGGATATCTTCTTACTTCATGAGGATCCTATTATGAGTAGCATGGTGGTAGCGGAAAAGAAGTCTGGAAAAAATGATAATGATATAGTTGCCGTTGTAATGGAACTCATGCAAATTAAAGACGTGAAAACAGTAAGTCACAATTCCACATTCCCTGAGCTTGGCATGGATTCCATGATGGCTGTCGAGATTAAACAAACTTTAGAACGTGAATTTGACCTTTTCCTGTCACCACAAGAACTTCGAAATATGACTATTACAAAGTAATTATACCATTTCAGTTATAAATGTTACTAACAAGGAAAACTATTTTAGAATGATTGAACTATCATCCTCAGGAGGAGAGGTCAAATCAGTTGAGGAAAATTCCACGTCGCACATTCAGCAACTCTTATCCTTCATTCCCGATGAAGAGACGTGTAACATATCTGTTGTTAAGATGAAATCTAAATTATCACCGAAATCTATCTATCTGATACCAGGAGTTGAAGGAACAGCGAAAATATTCGAACCAATGGTAGAAAAACTAGCTCACAACGTTATTTGCTTGCAGTTTCCTTACAACGATTCGAAAGAAACCATACATGAATACGCTAAACAGAAGTTTGATGTAAGTTTTCAATCTCCTAACTTTAAACCATATTTTTCCAACTTTCGGCCATGTACGTGTTTTATTTAGGTACTGAAAAAGGAACTTACGCCAGGAATTCCATTCACAATTGCTGCTCACTCACTGGGAGTGCCGGTAGCTCTTGAGACAGTTACCATGCTTGAGGATATTGGATACACTGGCACCCTGTATCTTCTGGATGGAGCACCTGAATATAATAAAGGTTTAATTAATGTTCTGACCACAACAACAACTGATGATCTTCATCAAGTCACAATGATATTAGAGGGCGCCTTGGCCAGATTTTTACCGCTACAAGTACGAGAAGACTTACGAGAGACATTGACAAAAGCGACGAGTTTTAGAGAACGGTGTAGCATTGCGATTAATGCAGCGCCTGACAAATTAGGATTTAGTGATGAATTTCTACACAGCCTAATGCTCAGTTCGTATCGTAGACAAAAGGCCGAATTAATGCATGTATTTAAACCGCGTACATATCAATCACGCATTGTTTTATGTAAAGCATCTATATGCAGTGTGCCAAATTCATTAGAAGACTATGGACTAAAATCACTCGTTGGTGAAAATATTGAAGTTATCGCATTCGAAGGCGATCATATAAGCATTTTAACAAATGATCAACTCATTGAATTCATAAGCAATAATTAAAAAGTATTTCTGTTGGTGTTACTATTTCGGCAACGGCTGGTGATTGTAATTTATGAAATAAAATTATGTAATTAAAACCACATACCTAATATTTTATCCTATTCTACGTGTAAGTACAAACTCCACGTGTATTGCTACAATCAAAAAGTCTAGTTCTGGCTTTTTGAACTCTTTGACTACATTAAACGAGTACACAATACGTTAAAATATTTGAAGCAACGAAATTTTTTTATTTCTACCTTCATTAAAATTTTGATAAATATTCATTAGAAATATGATAACATACGTAATTAAATATTTTCCAACGATACCTGTAAAATGAATGCAATATTATATTAATAATAGACTTTCTATATATAAATTAACTTTTATAAATCACATATCGGATTTTTTCAGTTAATTACCCGGTTAATATACGATGTATTGCGGAGTTCCATGTTGATATACGATTTATGTTCAATAGCGACCTCGTAAATAAGGAAGTCATGCATAATGCCCAATATCAGTTAAGTGTCACCCGAATATTTTGGTTACGTTGTTTATAACAGAAAGTAGAAAATGATGTTATGCAAACAATTCTTATGTAAATGCATTAATGCGAATGCAATGATTAAATATATCGGAATATTATAAATGTGAATGATATGATAATTTTACTTTCTCCGTAATATTTGGGTATTTGATAATAACAAATCTATTATACAAGATGGAGAGAGAGATGATGAAATAATATTCTCTTGTATTCTATAGTCAATTTAATTAAAAACAAACTTTTTTACTCTTTTCTAGAAAACCTGAATCATTTGAGCTTCCAATTTCAACGTTTTTAATGTACTGTATAAATAGGTTAACTAAAATAGCCAAAATAATCAAGAATATGCACATGCATTAAATGCGGATATGAAGGTCAGAGCAGCATAACTTATAACCGCCGACTGAAATGTATTTAGGTAGCAAATTAACGCATCGGCTGATACAAAGTCTGCATATAATGGAACTAGGAAAATAAAATTTGCATGTTTGCACTCGATAATAAAAATGCATTATTTTAATGCAAATACCCAAAAATCCATATAAATATAGGCGTCCTGCGATTGCATCAGTCTCGACAGTTTACCGTTGGTGCGGGCATTGTTGACCAAGTTGTATGTTTTTACGTTCTTTTTTAGGCAAAAACTAAATTCAAAATGACACCTCTAATCGGTGAAAAAATCGTAATTAGCGGTAATAATCTTTCCTTTTTCTTTATTAGTTAATAGTTAACGGAAGTAAACATATATTTTAACAGGCATGTCCTGCAAATGCCCAAATGCCATGAATATTCGAGAAATGAAGGAGCAAATTTATAACAAAGTCGATATGATAACTGGTCAGAATATGAGATTCAAGAATACACCTGATGTGCCCAATAGATATGGAGTTATACCGAATATTTCACAATTCGACCATAGTTTCTTTGGTAATAAACATATTCGCATTTCAATTCATCATTCAAAATGTGCTAATTTTATAGAAACGGCTCAGCGAGAAGTGGATATTATGGATCCGTGTAATCGAATGCTGTACGAAATTGTTGTTGAAGCTCTAATGGATGCTGGCATTAATCTAACAGAATTTCAAAACCAAAGAGTTGGGGTATATTCGGGTAACTGCATGAGCGAAGCTGAAATAAATTACTACTGTGCTAATAAACCCGAATTAAATGCATTGCTGGGGTAACATGCATTTGCAATATTTTTAATTCTCATTTAATCTTTTCTTTTTATATTCAGATGTGCGAGATCGGTCTGGAGTGGTCGTCTAGCTCATTTTCTTCAAGTATCTGGTTCTGCTTTTTGTTGCGATGCAGCATGCAGTGCATCTATCTTTGCCTTCCAAGCAGCATATCAACATATGCTTGAAGATAAAATCGATCACGCGATTTTAATCAGTCATAATATAATTCTGACTCCAAATGTGTCACGGCAATTTTTCCGATTGGGTGTTTTGTCGACCGACGGAAAATGTAAATGTTTCGATGCAAATGCTGATGGTTATGCACGTGCGGATGCTATATATTGTGTTGTTCTTCAGCGATCAAGCGTTGCGAAACGAGTATACTGTGAAGTAATGAATGTTCTAACGAATTGCG
This sequence comes from Anaulacaspis nigra, assembly GCA_030264675.1. Taxonomy (NCBI): domain Eukaryota; kingdom Metazoa; phylum Arthropoda; class Insecta; order Coleoptera; family Staphylinidae; genus Anaulacaspis; species Anaulacaspis nigra. Next base: position 4,736 of record JARJDV010005120.1, on the reverse strand, counting down.
ATGGGTACAAAACAATGGGTATCACATTTCCATCGATCGATGCACAAAGAGTTCTAATTAATGAATTCTACAAAGAGTGTCCGATAGATTTTAACGAAATTGGTTTCCTTGAGGCACATGGCACCGGCACCAAAGTGGGCGATCCAATTGAGATGCAAATGGTGGAGGAAACTATTTGCGCAAATCGCAAAGACCCACTTCTGGTCGGATCTATTAAATCGAATTTGGGACATAGCGAGGGTGCTTCAGGCTTAGCATCTATCATTAAACTCTGCATGACTCTGGATTCTGGATTAATTCCACCCAATATTAACTACAGTGTACCCAATCCAGCCATCACATGTATTGCTTCCGGAAAGGTTAAGATTGTTACCGAAGTAACACCTTTGCCGGAAGACAAACCCTATGTGGCGTTAAGTAACTTTGGATTTGGAGGAGCCAACGGACATATTTTATTAAATCGAATACAAATTCCATCAAGTCAACCGGCAATTGACATACCTAGGCTTGTCTGCCTTAGCGGCAGATTATTTGAGTCTGTCGAAGTGATCTTAGAAGATATAAAATCACGACCATACGATCCCGACTTTTTGGCATTAATTAATTCCTCATTCAACACATGCATCGATAAGCATACCTACAGAGGATTCGCTATTATCTCAAAAGATGGTATTCAATACAGTAATACCATTCGCCATACTGATTTTGTGAAAACATTGAAATGTTTCTTCTACACGAGTGGAAGCATACAGGTTGCGAGTGAAATGCTGCATTTCAAATCATTCGACGAACATTTAAATCAAGTTGAAAAAATTCTTAAAGATGAAAATATTACCTGGGATAGAAGCTATTTGTGCAATGGTAAAACAAAAACCCTCGATAATATTCTCACTACCATTATTGTACAAACGGGTATAGTCAAAGTATTGGAGCAATTGGGAATTGAAATTGCTGAATTTTATGGAACTGGAATCGGAGAAATTACCTCTGCTTATGCGGACAATGTGATTAATTTAAAACAGGCTATTTTAATCGCATACGCCATAAGGAGAATCCTTTGGTTTCAAAAAGAATTGGAGCCAAATACGATGTATGACGAATTGCAGAAAATTTGCAAGACCATTCAAAGACCAAGCAAGTGGAAAGTCAATGATAAACTTAATGGAAATTTAGCTGAATATTTATCAAGGAGTATGTTCCAATCAAAATCCCCATCTTACAAGAACGAAAACCATTTACTCGTCGGCGGAAATTCTTCGCATGAAGACTACACCATTAGTCTATGCGATAAACATACTGAAAACGGAATTCTGCATTGCATTGGTCGACTCTACCAATTCAAGTATAATACTAACGTGAATGCCCTATATTCCGTTAAATGGCCTGTTAAATCCAATACACCAGCATTGGCGCCATTAATCAAGTGGAATCATAGTAAAACGTGGCAAGGCGTTGTGAAGAAAGTTGATAAGAGAGATGTGATTATTACTGATATTTCTCTTAATGACATGTTGTGGCAAACTATTGAAGGACATAATATTGATGGTAATCATTAAATTAATTCTGAGCTACTCATACGACTACCACTATTATTTTCAGGTCGTATACTTTTCCCGGCCACCGGTTACCTTAATTTAGCTTGGAGAAGTTTTAGCCTTGTGCCTAAAAAACCAGTCATATTCGAAGATATCAAATTTTTGCGTGCATGTACGGTTCCTGCCACGGGAGAATTGCGTTTATGCTTACAGATTTGCAAGAAAACCGGATATTTCCAGTTCACCGAAGGAGGAGCGATGGTTGTTAGTGGAAAAATAAAATTTGAACAAAATATTGATCAGGAATGGATCAATCTTCCAAAAATTCCCATGCCAAAGCCTGAACTAATGATGAGTAGAAAAGATATCTACAAAGAGCTTGGCCTCCGTGGCTATTATTATCAGTACTATCTTACCACTGCTTTTATTTCCATTTATTAATTATTAACCCATTTCAGAGGGAATTTCAAAGAGATTCAGACATGTGACATTAACGCCACTGTCGGAGCAATCAAATGGACAGAGTGGATTCCATTCATGGACAACATGCTACAAATTAAGATTTTACAAGAAGATACGCGCAGCTTATACGTCCCAACTAAAATCGATAGAATAACAATTGATCCTGTGAAACATATGGATATTGTCTTTCGCGATGGAAGTGAAACAAAGTGTGACATTCCAGTGTATCATTACAAAGAACTTGATATAATCAGGTATGATATGCCACTTCGCTTATAAAAGATGGCCTAAGGTTATATACTCTCTTAAATTTCCTACAGATGTGGATTTATTGAAATCCGTGGTTTAGTTGCCAGCAGCATTACAAAGAGAAAAAATCCAAATCCCGTACTGGAATCGAATATTTTCGTGCCATATGTAGCAAATATGGATCTACGCAGCGCTGCACGTGTAATGTCTCAACTAGCACTCGAAAATGCATATACGATTAAAGTTAAATGCACTGAATATTTCGCTGATCTTCCCGCAAATATGCAACCAATGTTACCATATGTGCAACAAGCTTTCAACGATCAACCACTTGTTCAACCCGAATTCACCTTACTTACAAACCACTCGCTAGACATTAAAACAATGACTGTTGCCAATAAACCACCGTCTTCTGAAACTGGAAACTACATTGCCATTGGCTACAATTTATCTGAAAATGTAGAATTGCGGAAAACACTTTTAGCAACATTGAAACCAAATGGATTTTTGATATCGCGTGAACCTCTTCAGGTTTATAATCTGCTCCATGACTTAGTCATCTTATGCGAGTATACAACATCACAAGAACGCCTGGTTATGATGAAAGCACCAGAAAAGGTTACACTACCACCTCCAATTAATATAAACTCAACAAACTTCCACTGGTTGGAGCCTATCAAGGCAGCTCGTCAACAGAAACAAAATCTCTTGCTTTATACGGAAAATGAACCGTTGAATGGTATTATGGGTCTAACGAATTGTTTGTTGCGAGAATCCGGTGAGGAGAAAATAATGAATGTGCTTATCGATGATAAATCTGCCCCAAAATTTGATATTAGCAATGAATTTTATGGCAAACAATTGAACAAGCACATGGCCGTCAATGTGTTTAAGAATGGAACTTGGGGATCATATAAACATCTGTCGATTGAGGAAAGTGAAAAAATTTCAACCGTACACGCGTTTGTTAATAATACAATAAGAGGTGATGTTTCATCCCTTCGATGGATGCAAGGACCTCTATGCATACCTGACAATATGAAGAATATTAAGAAGGATGAAACCGATGTTCATGTTTATATGGCAGCTCTAAATTTCCATGATATAGTTTTGGTCACAGGAAAGGTAACTTTTGATAGCATTTGCAAAGACCGCAAGTTCCATGAATGTTTGCTTGGAATGGAATTTTCTGGAAAAACAGCCAGGTAATAAAATCATTCACATGTCCATTTATAACTAATTTTATCTATTACCTTTACAGTGGAAAACGCGTTATGGGTATTAAAGAATCTGCAGCCTTAGCTAATTATGTCCGCGTTGACAATCAGTTTATTTGGGACGTACCAAGCGACTGGTCAATGCAAGAAGCTGCAACAGTTCCTTGTGTTTATGCGACCTTAATTTATGGTCTTTTGATGCGAGCCAAATTAATGCAAGGCGACAGTATTTTGATTCACTCAGCAACTGGTGGCATTGGCCTATCGGCAATCAACATTGCCCTATATTACAAATGCAATATTTTTGTAACTGTTGGAACAAACGAAAAGCGCGAAAATATTTTGACACAATTTCCAATGATTCCAGGAAGTCATATCGGTAATTCAAGAAACACATCATTTTACGAAATGGTCCTGAAGGAAACAAAGGGTGTTGGTGTTGATATGATAATCAATTCGTTAGCGGATGAGAAACTTCAAGCGTCCGTGAAATGTCTTAAATTTGGCGGACGATTTGTAGAAATTGGAAAGTACGATTTAAACAACGACAGTCCATTGAATTTAGATTTAGCCACGAAAAATGCTGAATACCATGGTGTTATGTTAGATAATATCATGTCCGCTCCAAGTAATATATTTTCTAAAATAAGCGAGAAGATGAATGAAGGTATTAAGGCTGGTTTTGTAAAACCTCTACCATTCACCGTCTTCCAAAGAGATGAACTTGAAGCTGCCTTCAGATACATGACAACCGGTAAACACGTAGGTAAAGTCATCATTAAAGTACGAGACGATGAGCCAAACAACGTTAAACCAACTATTCTGAAAATGGATGCTATGAAAAAAGTGTATTTTAATCCAAGAGGTAGTTACATTCTCCTTGGCGGACTTGGAGGTTTTGGACTTGAACTTGCCGATTGGATGATTCTACGAGGAGCTCGAAATCTTGTTCTAGTCTCACGACAAGGAATAAGCAATGGTTATCAACAATCAAGAATTATTCTATGGAAATCTTACGGTTGCAATATAAAGGTTTCAACGCAGGATGCGACCGCCAGGCAAGGATGCGAAGCTTTGTTAAAGGAAGCACAACAGCTTGGTGATATTATGGGCGTCGTTAACTTAGCAGTAGTTCTCAAAGACGCCGTAATTGAAAATCAGACAGAGGAAACTTTCATCGAATCGTATAATCCTAAATCCCAAGTGACGATTTACCTTGACGAACTGACAAGACGAATGGCTCCTAATTTGGAGCATTTCATCGTGTTCTCTT